>BCIP01000003.1:912870-949588 GCA_001599995.1 Ambrosiozyma monospora
TCTTTACTCAGACATAGAAAACTTAAATATATCGTTTATCAATTGCGTATATATATATTTTCCTATAATTTTCATGCATGCATGATATATATAGACATTTTTCAAGCTTAATTTATAAATTAATTTGACTATAGTTAATTTTATACATAGAGAGATATCATTCAAACTGGAATAAGGTTTTTAARAGACCTCAAAGTAATCATGGTATACTTTTTTTTAAAATTTTTTTTTTGAAGTAAAATAATTCCATGTTTGGGCGATCTAGTCAACCCACACAGCTGAAAATAATATTGCAATTAATTGATCTTTGAAATTGAATCATTAAACATAATCCATGCAATTTTTCATTTCTTGTATCTAAGCTGTAAGTTCTGCAAAAGTTATATAGGTCATTGGATTACTAAATTAATTAGAGTCAATTATGATATATCGTTCAACTTATGGACCCTCGATCTCTGATTGCATGGCGCATTAATTCATGCGTATATAGAAAACCGAAATTGGGCATTATATACTAACTATACCCGATCCCTAGGACCAACCCCAAATTATGGTCACTATAGTCTATATCAATCTCCTATAATTTTTCACAATTWTTACTATTGAAGATATATGCAAATACTAGATTTTGTGTATATATATGCAGGAGGAGAACACTGAAAAAAAATTCATGCAGCTAGTATAGGCAATTAAAAAAAAAAAAAAGAATAATAAGAAACAAGATCAAAACTTCATATAAAGATTAAAGTAAATGCAGACACACACCATACACGTACGTGTACACCTCATGGAGACCAATTGAATCAAGATCTAGATCACGTTTTGAAAAGCTTAATTTGAAAATTAACTCAAAYTGGCATCTTTAAGATTTGGATGAGCTGCAGAGTGTATGGATGCACAAAAGTATGTATAGAAAAGAAATGAAGCAACTGATTTTTCAAAAAGGGTAATATTACAACAAACTGAACAAAACGCTCCATAAACCAGTAGACAATTTTGAAGCAGCGGCTTTTGAGCTTGAAGAGACCTGGGATGAAGAACTAGCAACGGAACTGGAACTACCACCAGCTGTACTCACACTTGAAGAAACAGCTGAAGAAGAGGAAGATGGGAAACAGGCACTGCTGACATTATCTTGATCATTGTAATCTTTAACATCATCTGAAACGTCAATTTTTGTTAATGGACCAGGGTATTGCTCAAACAAAGTGTTTTGAATAACTTCCAAAGCYGACATTTGTTCACCTAAACCATACAAGCCATCCCAACGACCCAATTCCCAATCCATTCCACAGGTGTGGTTGTCTGTACCACCTGAACAACTCTTAGCGGCACCCAATGCAGACTCATGCAGGATATTGTAAATTTCATCAGCATATTCAGGAGCAAGCTTAGCAGTGAGAGCCAAAGTACGAGAATAAATCGATTTGAATGATCTTTGATCGTTATTGCATTTCTTTCTTTCAACACATCTTTTCTCAAATATGATATCGTTTGTGGAGTTGACAAATAATGGAAMTGAGTTGTAGAAACGTTCTAGCTCATCACCCCAGTTTGTATCAGTTGCAGATTGGTTGGCTTCTGTTGCGTTGTAAAGATAAGCGGCACCTGACATCATCAACCCATAATTGTAACTCCAGTCTGAAACAGAGACGGTCGTGCAATTTGATTCTGTTCCAAAACCATCAAAGATCGTGTAGCTRTTTGAATCTTCTTGATACTGAACCAGTCCCATATGACCACGGTACATCCAGTCCCAGACCAAATTGGCAGTATCCAGGTAGGTGTCATTGCCAGTGAAACGGTACAATCTAGCAGCAATATGGAACAGACAAGCGTTAGAAATGGAGTTCTTGTAAGTGTAACCAGCCATACCCGGGTAAATTTGCCATTTCAAACCACCGCCACAGGAGCTCATATCCCACCTAGCCAGCATGGTATCGTGGACTCTGGCGGCAAACGTCAGCCAACTGATCTTGGTATCTGCATTGTCTGCATGAGAATCACATGGGTTTGTCTCTGTGTGTTCARAAGTTGYRAARTTCAAAGGAAAGTTCTTCTCTAAAGCATCCAAGATAGTAATTCCCCAGAAACCTTGATCATCGTTACCTTCAGTTTTGTTTTGACTCGATGGCATGAAATCACCTTCTTCACCTTGTTGATTGATGATTGCGTTATAGACTATTTCACCCAAAGTGTCGTTACCACAATACCAATAAGAGCCGAGCAATGATCCAATGGCTTCACCTGACTCCCACCAGTAGTATGGAGGTTGGAAAATACCGGGGTTAGAGAAATTGTAATAGTCTAAAGTACCTTCTATCAAAGATGGAAGAGCATTGCAAATTGATGACTTATCTCCTGGTGTGATTGTGATAGCATTTGTGAATGGTATGAAAAGTAATGGGAGAAGCAAAGATAGTATTTTTGATTTTCGAGTGAAATGCTGTTTCATCTTTAAAGTGTTGATGTTATTGGTGTTATGACTTAGTCAAGTCTATAGTGAGAAATAATGGAAACAGATCATTTTCAAAATTTCAGCATCAGCCCAGGCAAACGGTGGAAAGAGGAAATGTGAACAGATTTAAAGGAATCAAAGTTTGATGCTTAATTTGGCTTTTGGAACTAGAAATGGGGCATGATTTAAGATATAACGGGCTCAGTGTACGTTCGGTGGCATGAAACAAAAGAAATAAGCCATTTTCTTTTGCAAGCAAAAAAAAAAATAGGTCGAGATTTTGAGGAGCGCTCGAAAGAAGTTCGGACCTGGCCACGGATGACGTACCTGCAGAACTGTTATACGATCCATGATCCATGATTGTAAGAGCCGAAGTTATTTACATGTTTATTGTTTCTAAATTGTAGCTATTTTTATGCTCAGGGTGACCAACTATACCCTTCATATATGATCACCAATAATTATCTATAAACAGTAGTCTTTGAGGCAGCTCAAATCTATAGTGATTTTGATTTGTCAACACATGATCACAGTACTTCGGTGGAATTTTAGGGAATTTTCTACTAAACACCCATCACTAYATATAGACGAGCTGACGTCGTTACTAGATAACAGAGCTCTCTAGGGCGAATTTGTGTAATAGATGTTTGAAATTTGTTACACTTACAGTGCCGGACATGATTCACTTTAAGATCACTCTCATCACTAGGCGACGTGTATGCTTTGAAGTTCGATGAACTCTGCCCCATCATCGCCCAAGCCATCGATATATTAATGAGCTTGAGTTCCTGAACAGAGGATACCTTATAGGAACGCCAAAGCAGTACTATACTTTATAACTCGTTTCAGCCTCCAATGTCCAGCCAGCATATATAAATGATCTATAAAGCTCTCGATTCAAGCATGGATCATCAAAGCGGCCAGGCACCATCAAGAGCTTAAATTCAAGTGCAATTCTCACGTATGCTGGCAAATCTAATTTGACGATAAAATAGTCAACGAATTAATCAACTTTGAACATATATACACGCTTCAACAACGCCTTCAACATCTGCCTCAGATGACAAACTGTTTTATGGATTCAAGTTGAAGAATTGGTTAAGTTGAGAAATCGAAATCGAGCAACGTACATTGAAGTTAGTTAGTTATTTAAAAACAGCCGATATTTTAACAGCTTGAGCCATGTGACCTTTCCTCACGTGCCAGAGCCTTCCCAATAGGCTATAGCGGTCTTCGAGCAGGCCTTTGTGGCCTTTGTGGCATTTATCGCCGAAATCAACGGCGAGACCTGGTAGGCTAAACAGTGATCACAGTACTCTTTTCACCCATCTTGACACACATGTGGTACAATGCTTCCCCACAATATTTCGGACCATTCCTAACAACCGAATGGAGATGCTGTCACGTTGTCACGTCATAGATGATTCATATACCCTTTTTCTCAARTATAAATGAGGTTGATATTCCACCAGTCTCAGTTCAAATTTGACATTAAGACATGAATCCCTATTTGCCTGGAAAATATATTCAAAAATATCACATATTGCATTAAACAGCTTATATAACTTACCCAAGAAATGATTAACGACACAACAACACTAATCTCAATTTTGGCAGAAGCCACACCAACAACAGCAGTGTACAACACGACACTTTCCAGCATGCTCAATGGCTCCAATCTTACAATCACATCAAATTCCATACTCATCAACAATACGATCCCGGTGATTAGGGAAAACTACTTAGCTGGWAGATTCAGAAACGAACAAGTTAACAAGTTCTTGAAGTTCATTCAAGACTCACAAATYAGACTATCACAGGTGGACTTCGAATTGGTTCCCAAATTCAACTTGGACTTGTTGTTAATCGTCATTGAATTCAGTCACTGCTTTGAGAAGTTCAAGTTGATAATCAAAGATTCACAATTATGTTCTAAGGCAAGCAATGTTGAAACTGGCTATGATGTTCAGGGTGAGGTTAAGGATTGCTTGGAAAGGTTTATGGTGGCTTGTAAAGGTAAGGGAAATGTTGAAGTTGAGCTTGATCATGATTTGGAGAAGGGGAGAAGCGTGAATGGTGTCCAGTTGGAATCTTTTTGGACCTTGGTTTCCCCTATGGTTTCTGTTTGACTGTTATTTTTCTCTTTGATAATTTCGACTTGTTTTTCTAATTGTTTGTACTCTTTTTTTTTCTGTTTTTTTGGTTGGATTTAAATGATTTTATGACTCGCGTTTAATTGTTCGTTAATCTGTAGAAAACTCGAATATTGTTAGATGCTAATTGCTGGCATTTCCTTTTGAAGAAATATTAAGAGAGTCTTGAAGTGTAACTGCCGAAATTCGAATTTTAAGCATTTGATCCAGCTCACAATTACGTCTTCTGGGGAAATGGATGTCTGAGCTAGTATGACCAAGACAATCTTCGGTTAAAAATCAGGTTAATAAAAAATCAACTTTTGATTATCGATATATGCAAATCTAAGAGAATGATATATAAAAACTAGAGGTAACGCTATACAATGAATAACAACATCAAAACCAATTTTAACGTTTAATCTTTGACTTATCAACAACACCACCATACTTTTCCGAATAGACAAAAGTACCATCAATCAATCCTTGCACATAATCAGAGAAAAACTCCCTGAAGCCACCAGGAGAAACCAAACTTCTCTGATCCTTATCATGCCAAACACTGATAACCTGACCTTCTGTACCACCTTCACCAGGAGTCAAATCCAAACAATGGTGATCATTGGAACCGTCATGAGTGATTGGAATCCACTTACGGCTCCACCATAAGTCAGGTTGCACACCGGCGTCATATTCAGTATCGTCTTTTTCTTCAATGAGGCCATTTTTCAACAATTCATCCCAGATTTTCCACTGGTGGAGTATTCCACCATGGCCATTGAATGTTCTYGGGTTTGTGGAGCCGACTGTGGCGATCGTGTAAAAGTCGTCAATTCCATCATGGATGAATAAACTCTCCCTGAGATCATCTGGRACAGGGTATCCTAGTGTCTCTTCTAAGTTCTCAAAGTCCTGAAATGAAATCGGTGGGTTGATTGCTTTAGAGGCTTCTGGCCAATTTTCCTTGAGCCAGGATTCAAGGATTGTCCATGATTCTTGCACTGTTCTGATTTGTTTTGTTGTTGTTGTTGCTGGTGTTGTTGACATGTTGGGGTTGTTCAATTCTGGGTTATGATGATATTTGGGTATMTGAATTGCAACCAACCAAGAGAAGTGAAATATGGAGAAACAGATCCGTACGTTGGCTTCACTCATATTTAACCCTTGCTTCGTCTCCCCCACAAAATGCTGTATCGAGAGTTTGAGTCGCGCACGATCTTTTCGTCAYGATCAAAATTTTCTCGCTTCTACGGAACTCGTCTTTCTCTTCCTTCCAACCTCACCTCTTCTTTCTTCCATTTCTCAACGCAACCACCAAACAGATGCTACTCTACTCACTTCAACTTGGRTGATTGATATATCATCATCAAATTTTAGCCACAATGCTTCAACTTACTGACGATACATCATTTTGAACTCCATGATTCCATCAGCGGAATAAGAACTCTACACAAATGGTTTGCGACAACATCAATTCTTCCAAAAACAGGTTAAAATTTTTGCATGCTTTCCCAACTACTGCTGCTGCTAACACAACCGATAACAAGCTTGAATCAAACTCATCGATGAATGAAAAGACATGAAACCAAAACAATAGATATAGTAATGATGAAATTTTTCCTTCCGCATAAGTCAAGCTAGATAGTATATGACTTAAAACGTGATTATAATTTCGGGTCTTCTTTCGACTGAACCATATCTTTGTTTTTTCAGAGTGTTTCCGTTTCATTTTTGTCAAGGCTGTTATTAAGTGGGGATTGGGGAATATAGTGTGGGATTTGGAAGAAAGTATGCAATTTTTTAACCTGTTGATTTGTGTTGTCATGTTTCTAAGGTTAGAGGCCAAACTTTTTGATATAGTTCTTCCGTGTTGATGATGATTGTGAGGTTGTTGGGGGATGGGGGCTCGGAGAGGTGATTTGTGGTATGTATATGCCTTTCAATCCGTTTGTGGAGGGGAAGCACGTCAACAAGTAGGTGTGTTGTGAGTCGTGACGCGTCTTCCAAAGGGGTGAGACCGWGGATTCAGGAATGGATGGGTGGTTCGGGGTTAAGTTGATCATTTAGTTTATTTTATATTGTTACGTATAGATCATGAGTTCTAAAATTTCAATTTCAGTTTAACTGTTTGCTCCAGTATCCATTTGTAATATTCTGTGCAAGTACAGAGTTAGTTTCATTGAGGCTGAACTGTCCTCAACTCGATTCGTTCCAATTAARGAACTCAGGATGTTCATGTACAATTACACTTGGCAGGTAACTCGAAACTAATAAGGAATTAAGGAAAATGAGGATTTAGAAAAAGGACTCCAAACTAAACTGTTAAAATAAATGTACAAAATTGAAAAGAGAAAGGATATAACCAGTAAAGTTGAAGATCGATAAGAAACAAAGATAAAAAAAGGGGGAAACAGTATTTTGCAACAGTAACAGCACAACACTGTAAACATGTATAAAAATCAGGACAACCAAATGYTTTCTCTAACAATAAATATGCGTATAAGGAAAACAACCAACAATGAGGATAACATGAAGAAAAAAAAGGATTCGTGATAGCAAAACTTTCATAATACGCCCATAAAACTTAAAAAAGTCTTATGCTGAATCAAATCCATGAGATCAAATGATGAAAGAAAAAATATTTACCACGAATGAAATGCTTAAATTAAACTTCTTCTTCGAAAACAGTCTCAATTGGCTTCTCCATGAAAGAGGCATGAGAAAAGATAGTAACGACAGAGGAACCTATCAACCACATCATAGTTGAGATAGGAGATGCAAGGAAACCCAATGGAATGGCAATACACAACAAACCAGTGTACAATTGGGAAGTGGACAAAGTACCGAATGGCAATCTCAAATCCTCACCATTCAACTTGGTGATGGTATAAACACCACCAGCGGAGAACAACAAGACAAACATGAGTAACCAATTGGTCAATAAAGCATACACTGACAACAGTAACACAATGGCAATATAGTTGGCTTGGAAGTAACCCAAGTTGTAACTGACTCTTTGTTGGATTTCACCAAAGTTTTGTGGCTTGGAGACTCTTCTCACATCAAAAAATTCTTGTGGAGTTCTGATGTTTTGGAACTTGGTTTGTAGTGATGAATATTGGTTCTGAATAAAATGATAAGGATTTGCAATATCTAGTTAGTATAATGATTCTTCTCTTTGTTGGATTGATTATCCTGGAATCAGATGAGCTAATGAAACTTAGATCAAAGATCCATGGAAAAAACTTATATGAAAGAAAAATATAATAAACACATACTCTGATGGCTTCTATGCTCAAATGTTCAGATAAGTTGGACTATATTGATGGGAATGGGAAAAATGTTAGTATTTCAAGCTGGTTTTGTTTCCGTGTCACAGGATAAAACAAGACAAGTTTCACATGATAAAACACATACTGGGACACCTGAAAGGGAGGATAAAAGGCTGACGTTAGACATTTTGTAGAAAGTTGTGTGTGATTTGATATTTGATAGTCAGAAATGTATTTGTAGTTCTGTTTCTGTTGGTTGTGAGAATAAACAAGTAGCAGGGATATCTATAAAAATTTCTATAAAAATTCAAAGTTGACGACGTGTTTTCACTGTCCAGTGTAGTTCAGCAAATAAAGAAAGATGCGCAGCGCGCGGTGAATTCAAAATTCAAAATTTGCCAGGTTTGACTGAGCCTCTAGTACCGCCACGAATTTGCTTTCCCTGTGGCAGTACAAATATACAGCCTAAACGAGCCGGCTTTTTAAAAATTAAAATTTGGGCCACTAGTAAAGTCTCGGCATTTGACCGATTCCAAAAAAGTCTTGGATTYTCAGCTGGTGTACTGGTGTTAAAGTAGTGGAAATTGCAGCGGACAATTGTACGAGGTGTATACTGATAAGATCAATTTTGTAGAAATCCACATCCTTATAAATACCCATGTTATTACATTGTCGAACTGCTATAACAAGTATCCCATGAAAGTACTAGTGAAGAGTTAAAGATCAAAATTCAAGATGATCCATAGACCTACAAGAAGAAGACGCAAAGTCAAAAGCACGAAACCAAGAATCTATGATTCGGAGGACCCAAACCTTCCTAATCTTCCAGGAAATGATGAAATTACTTGGTCTGATTATGAAGGGTATCTCACAGATACTTTGTCTGATGATTTGCAGTCTATCAATACTACACTCTCATCAACAGCTCCATCTGTATCTAAGGTGTCTTTGATTTCGGAAGAACAATTACAACCTCCGCTTGAAAACAGTGTTACAGCCACATCTTCCATTCATCACAGCAGACACCCATCTCAGCATGCTTCTTCCAGCGAGTTCCAAGTGGGGAAGATGTCCAACTCATCTGCAGCAAAGAGACTAAAAAAAATGAAAAAGAGAAAGAAGAGAAAATATAAAGGTTCACACGTGAAGAAAGAAAGAACAGGATGGGAACCAGGTATTGATGTTAACACCACCAAAGTTGAATTTTCAGAAACACCTGGATCAACTGTTACGATCACCGATTATTCAAAGAAAAGATACCATGTCGAGAGATATGATTTATTTTCAGCTAATGGACTAACTCATTTTTCAGAAATCGATCCATCTGACCCCGATTTGACTGAYGAGTCACGAAATGAAGAATTAGAAGCTTTAGAAACAGCTGCTTATATGGCTAAAGTATCTGACTCAATTGATAAAGTGAAATCAGCCATTAAGAAGAAACCACAGTGGTCAGATGTGAGATGGATCAATGTTAATGGATTATCATGGGAGGCTATTTCTATGCTGAGTGATTATTTCAAGTTGCATCGGTTGGCCGTTGAAGATATGGTTGATATTCCACAAAGAACGAAGGTTGATTTATATTCAGGACAACTGTTTGTGGTGTTGCCTCTCATCAAGTTGATCAAAATTAAACGTCCTCTATTCAAATTGAGAAAGAATCTGTTTCAAGAAGAACAGATTGTTGCTGCCCGAAAACACTCTGAAGAGGAAGTTGGTAGTGATGGTGATAGCATATACGATACTCGTGGTCCAATATCAAGAATTCATGATTCTCTCTTTGCAAGCAGTACAGAAATACAACCAAACTCTGATACCCCAAGAAGTGACAAGAGTATGTCATTGAATGATTATATCAGTGATGAGTCCCGAATGAGAAAAGTGACTGATATGTCCTTTGAGTCTATATCATACGACAAGAGATATAAGATGCCTTCATCAAGTGATAGAAAACGTCAACTATTGGACTTGAAAAGACCATTGACCAGAAGAGGTCTATCCACAGGCATTGAACAAGTTTCATTGTTTTTGTTAGATTCCAATACTGTGATTTCATTCTTTGAACATTCTGCAAACGATGTCGAAAAAGCCATTTTGACGAGACTTTCTTCCGATTACACTATTTTGCGTGAAACCAATGATCCATCACTATTATTCCAAGCCATTCTAGATACCATTGTTGATTTGAATAGCCCAGTGATGTCCGCTTACATCAAGAGAATCCACGAGTTTGAATTCGATATTTTGATGCATCCAAGTCTTGAACATACTCAGGAATTACATTTGATGACCAACGAATTCTCATATTTGAAGTCCAAAATCTTGCCTATCTCTTCAATGGTCCAACAATTGAGACAACCGCAAATGAACCATTTCATGACTGATAACTCAAAGTTGTATCTAAATGATGTTTATGATCATCTTATAACATACATTGATGATATTGAGACCATGACTCGAACAATTGAGAATTTARTTGATATGATTTTCAACACTTTGTCCATGCAGACAAATGATTCAATGCAGAGATTGTCTTTGATTACAGTTGTGTTTTTGCCATTGTCTTTTTGGACGGGTTATTATGGTATGAATTTTGAGAAKTTTGGYGATTTGTCCAATCACGTTTCATACTATTGGAAAATTGCTGTTCCCTTCACTTGTTTTTTGATTTTGTTGATCACTTTCAAAGCCATCATTGCTGAATTTAATAGATATAAAAAGACAATTGTTAGAACTTATACTGATTGGAAGTTTAAAAGAGCAAAGAGAGCAGAGATCAAGGAAAGACGAAAGAAGAGGAAAGTTGCCCTTGATGAACAACAGGTGTGAAGGGAGTTTACTTTATATAATGTTCTCAGATTATCAAACTATATACTTGTATTACTAATAAATAATGACTTTTTTCGCTTTACAAATCGATTATATATGCACTGGTATATATATGATTGTTCCAGATCGGGGACTTGAATCAACATGTACTGACATCAACTTCGACGAGCTCATTAGGAGCCTTGTGCCAAACCTCATCATATTGGAAACCATTCTCACTACCGAATCCAACCACACCATCAATAACTTTCTCTGACAGCTTATCATCAAACTGGCTGAAACTTTCATCAGCTTCACTACACTCAACAACAAACTTGGCTTTTTTACTAACATCAACAGTATCGTCAAGACTCAAGACATTCTTCTCTTTACTCACCTCATATAACTTAATCTGTTTCTTGTAATCCAACCCATCTCCAACGATAGGATCAATTCCCAACATAGCCATCTTTTCCGCATCCCATCCTGAACCTCCAACTATGACTCTGTAGTATTCATCCGTAGGCTTATCCATTTTAACCGTAGCTGTATCTGGATCGTACTTGGACAATTTCACCCAGATGGAATGATCTTTTGAATCATTCAAATTAGGGTTCTCTATCAAGTATCCTGATGCAGGCTTGAAATTGATTCTTTTGATAAGATTGCCAACATGTGAGTCAACCACATACACGTCATCTTCATTCGGCTCAAATGGAAGTTTGATGAATTGGTTCGTGTATTTGRATTGGATCAATGACTTTTCTCCGAATTTCACTGGTGTTGCTGAAGGAAGACGTAAACCAATTGTTAGCTTTTGCAAGTTGACAAAATTCAGTTTCGATTCAGTTGTGAATTCTGGGATTGTTGGGTTGTGATATGTGAAACATGTTGATTCCAACCCATTGACAAATAATGAACGACCTAGGTTCAACTTCAAGTTGACTAATTTGTCTTCTATATTGCCTTCACTGAACAGATTCAAAGATAGCTGAGTATCAGTTAATCCATCTTTCCAATTCTTATCCAATTTGATTGGATCAGCCTCTGAAGTTCTAGGTTTAGGTTCGTTCTTGACTTCATCGTCTTTGACGACGTAGTCCATGATTCGTAATTGATCTGGCACGTCCAACCAAACTTCAGAGACGGCATTTTTGCATTGTAGGATTGAGTCAACACATATGACGGCTGCTTTTTGTATGCTATGTTGTTCAGGGGACTCTTTTGAGGTTAGATTCACAAAAGTGTCGATTGTCGAGTTGAGCAGATGTGGGGTAGTTAAGAGCAGTAGTGCTTGGTGGTTTGGTGGTTGGGTTAATTTAAGCGTTGACTGTGGATTTATTGTTGTTTTCAAGGAGAGGGCTCTTCGTAGTACTTGATATCGTAGCATTGATGTTTAATGATGTGTTTGCTGGTTTGGAACAGATTATGTGACTTTGCCGGTTTGGAASTGAACCTATATACATGAATTATTTAACGTCTTTTTGCGGACAGTGCGGACACGCGTTAATCTATTCCACGGTTTCCAAATTTCAATTTGAAATTCGTGAACTATATACGGTCTATACCCCAACCACACTTACATATACTGATCATATAGAGATCTAATATAGAGATCTAATATACATATCTAATATAGAGATCTAATATACATATCTAATATACATATCTAAACCAGCTACGTGGCATCATTAAAACACGCAACTATTATTCTCAGAAGTATCAATTCACAAAAACACGAGTTCTACGATGTAAAATGGATCTCTGCATAATAATCATCCTCTAAATCACCTTCCCAATCATTGGGCAAATAAAACATCGCCCAGCTCCACTGGGGATCAAATTAGTTTCTTCACACAAATCACCACCATTACATTTTCTCACTATTTCCTTGTCGTCATCAGAACAAATCATTTGGCAGTCCATCGGTCCAAAACCATTTAATGAAAATGTCACATTGTCATTAATGTTACTTTTTATGCCATAGTATTCGTCAAGTAACTTGTTAGCAAGAGGAAAAATTCTTTAAAACACGATCATTGAATGGGAAAAACCTATCTGACATACTAACAAACAAAGTAACTGGGATCTTTCCGGCTATTTCAACGTTTGTCACATTTTCAGGCAGTACTAATTCAAATAATTCAAGAGGTTYGTGATCAACAGACCCAGTATTTGGTGTGTTTAGTACCAGTTTCTTTATTGAGCTCGGTAGTGTTCGCCAATATGGGTCACTGGCTTTAATACTTGATTTTCCAGAAAAGGTGAACTTCAATTCCGTCAATTATAAAGTGTCAAAAAACCTGAGGTATTTCAATATACTATCTGGACATTCTAGTGATTTATAGCTCTTGGAACGAAGTAGATAATGTTCTTGTCTAAAACTTTCATTGACACACCCAATTTGATTGTCTCAACTGAAGCAGGAAGACTTTTAAAACTAATTCAGCATCAATGGATCCAGTCATAACAATTTCTTTTAATCTTATATTGCTGAAATCATAGTTCTCAAGCATTTGATTGGTATAATATCGAGTGAGTTGACATCTAATGTTTTGAACTTCCGAATATCGTCGAGTACTTCTCTTGTTATTGGACCAATTAGTTTTTCAAKAATGAAAACACAGTTGGGGTGMTTATAAAGTAGAACCAGCTTGGGATGGAACACACGTGAAGCCAACCCGGTGTATCTCAAAACCACCTTAGCAAACTTGGAGATTTCCAGAAGGGAATTAACGTACGTGAAATCAGTCCAGCTTTGCTTAATGTCTTTCTTTAGCATCATATAATTATGATCGTACAGACTCTCTCGGTCGTCTTCATTGAAAAAATCATACCTAGTTCCATTGTCATGACTAACKTTAGCAAAAACCACTTGCAAAGGCGTCAACCTCTCTTTATTAACTGATATTTGGTCTAGGTATTTTGGRAAAGCCATGCATGAGATACTTGTAATCTTGTCAGCATTATGAACAATTTAGGGAATGGAGAACTTCCAGAATTTTTTAAGARCAACATATTTAGCATATTGAGACAAATCTTTCCAGGTTCCACCATCAAGACCTGCAAATTCACAGTTATTTTGCCCAAACCCCAAGCCTTAATGCATGCGTTATATTTATCATTTGGGACAATAGAAATTTCCTCGTCAGAGACAATGTAATTTGAGCTAAGATATATCCCTCAACAAGTAGTCATCGTCAGATTGATAGCCGATCGCTGGGAGGTATTGTTTTGATTATMTCAGAAAACKTTYTATGGCATGTGCAAATAAATCCACAAATTTGAGYGATACACGCATGATTTCATAAATTAGAGCTCACGGGGTAAGCCAGATGTGAGTTGAATGTATTRTTCCATTTGGATGCTGTTATCTGTAAATTGATTCTGTTTTCTTGTTTGTCCAAACTGATTATTGGTATATGAAATGAAGGCCAGAGTGAGCTACTTTTCAGTTCAAACTTCAAAGGTCCAATAGATTCTCTTTCTAAGCGTGTTTCAATTTTTTGAGCGCATGCATTTTACCGCTTAAAGGGCCGGTTTCTTTCTAGCTAGATGAATTGTACAGGTATGTCCCGGTGTTTGTTATTTTTTAGCCTGAATTTAACTCTAAATACCGGTTATGTTCATTGTTAGTGATTCAGAAAAAGACTAAAAGCATCTGTAATTAAGCTTGTACTTGCTTTAATCGTTGCTATATGGAACGTAGAACGTAGAGATGGAATGGATCGTATGCAAAAAAAAAAAAACGCTCCTTCAAATGGCACAAATGAAATTCCAAATTAGTGAGCTATGTTTGTGAGCACTTGCCACTGAGGAGCAGCCTTTGATGAGAGTAAAGTAAGTATTAGCCAATTTGGAACTTGTTGGTGTTCCAGTTGAAGGAGTTTTTGTGCCGGACTCAATCCACCCACCACCTCGAGACTCGAGAGTGAGTCGAAATTCGAAAACGGAAAGATCTAAATTAGCCATTTGGACTGCCCAAATCAGAACACAAACACTTCAATGCAGGATAAATGCAGTCACTATCATCCATCATTCTTATTCACATTTAGTTAGTGTATCACAAATGACAATTTCCAAAACAGTTCCATAAAAAAGTTTGAGGAATTATAAACATCCAACTGTTAATTTGCCGTCGAAAAATGCATTTGAACGATCAGATATGAGTTACAACCGGTGATTCACCTTAGCTGCTAAATGATTCGAAAGAAGATGATCGGGAGTACCCTAGGGCCTATGTTTTGTGGTTAAATCAAAAAACAAAAAATATGTTACCGCTTAGCTGATCAACTGAAGGGTTCGGGAWCCGGTTCCTTACACAAGTACGCCTTAATGGACCCTGGTGCTTATCTGAAATTTGACATATCAACCATTTGGATAGTTGTGCCGGTATTGACCCTAAGTACTGAAGGTTCCTGCAGACGTGTCCTTTTGCTCTTGCTCKATTGTTAACCTTTGATGGACCCTTGATTTTTCCTATGAGTTCTACCGATCACTAATGCTATATGACATTTCCAAATCACCCAGGTCTCATGAGTAACTAGGCAATAGATCACGGTTCTTCTCTTGGCCATGATGACTATTGTTATTGTTACAAAGATGATTCATATGGATTCTGGGATCTTGATCTTCTATTTAAGTCGACGCCTTTCCTGAGTTTTCTACTCTCTTCGGTGGTATGGTTTGAAAAAGCTTCATATCTTACATCATCAAACACAAACAAGTCCCAACTACCAATTCACATTCATTTTTTACACAGTTTAGCCAGTACCCTTCTTTTTGCTGCTCCTCTGTTACCTATATTCCAACTTATTGTCAGTCTTTCATACAATTACATTCACTCTCTTTACGAATTTCCCACATTCACATATCCACATTCTTTTAACTTCCAATTTTATTTGATTTACATATCACAACAATGTTGTTCAAGTCTCTTATCACCACAACTTTATTATCTTTATCTGTTGCTTCAGCTACTGAACTTGCCTTATACTGGGGTCAATCCACCGCACAGCAAAGTGATTTGGCCTCCTATTGTCAACTAGATGATGCCGACATCTTCATTTTGTCTTTCATGAATCAATTTTCTAGTGCCTCAAATGATCCACCGTTCGAACTCAACTTTTCAGATGCTTGTGGTGTCAAAGGCGCTAACGGTATATTGAAATGTGGTACCATCGCTGAAAATATCAAGAACTGTCAAAAATTGGGTAAGAAGGTTTTCTTGTCTTTGGGTGGTGGAACTGGTTCATATGGTTTCAAATCAAAGGAAGATGGTGAAGCGTTTGCCGACACTTTATGGAACTACTTTGGTGCTGGTAAAGGTGTTTCTACCGAAGATAGACCATTTGGTGATTCCATCGTTGATGGTTTCGATTTTGATATTGAAATGGGTGGTAATAAAGGTTACGCTGCTTTGGCTAATAAGTTGAGAACGTTATATGCCGAAGACSCATCCAAGACATACTATATCTCTGCTGCTCCTCAATGTCCATACCCTGATGCTTCCATCGGTGACATGTTAGCCAACGCTCAAGTCGATTACGCATTTGTCCAATTCTACAATAATGCCTGTTCCGTCCAAGGTAAATTCAACTGGGATACTTGGGCTAAAAAGGCTGCAGTTGGTAAAAACAAGGACATGAAGATTTTCTTAGGTCTGCCAGGTTCTGAAACATCAGGTGCTAATTACATTGATCTTGATACTCTGGGGAAAGCTGTTAACGGTCCAATTGCCAAGAATAACGCTAACTTTGGTGGTGTTATGTTGTGGGATGCCTCTTCTTCTTACGAGAATGAGGGTTATGTTCCTGGTGTGGCTAAAATCATCGGCTCTCCTGGTGCCTCTAAATATGCAGGATCCCGTCAAGTCGTTTTCAATGGAAACGCCTCTTCAGCAAGCGAAACTTCTCACAGTGAAACCCCTGAAGCTGTTGCTTACTCTGCTGCTTCTCCTTCTGCTCCTTCTGATGTTGTTTATTATGATGCTCAAGAATACACCACTCCAGCTACAGAATCTGCCAATACCATTACTGATGAACCAACTGTTCTTCCAGACACTTCATCCGTTCCATCTGACTTGACCACTTTGCTCACTGTCTACACCTCCGCTGCTSGTGACGTCTTCAAGAGAAGCAACAGCTTGGGCCACAAACATCATCAACACTAATTGACTTCAATCTCTAGTTTTATTTTTTCATTCCAAAAAGCGCCGATTTCACAAACTCTTTTCTTTACTAGCTCATTGCCATCTGTTTGTTTTTCCATGATGCGAATGCCTAATTCTGAATTCATCACGATACTCAATTTATTTCTGTCATTAAAAAAGTCTCCATTCTGGATCAATGGACACTATACTTTCATACTATACTCCGTATCTATAGTACTTTTATTTAAATTATTTTCTTTGCCTGCTTTTATATCTTGTCTTTTTTCAGTTCTCAAATTTTATCTAAATATAGTATCACAATTATAATCTTAACTATATGCAAAATCAAATCAAAAACTGACATTAATATAGCATTCACGGTACGATTCTATATAGATATTGACAATAAGCTTACTATAGTCTATATTATATAAGCTCAAGCSCACATGTAAACAGGTCCCGCCACCAGCAAATTTAAATTCAAATACGGTAAACCGTAAGTAGCTGTGTACAATTTCATGATGTTTACTTCAAGTTTTGATCGACGACACACCAACTTATAGCTAGTCGTRGATAAAATAGTTGTAGTGGTCATCGTACTTACCATCAAGAACATCTTTGACAAGCTTCGAAAAGTAATCTTTGAAGCTTTTCCCTTGCAAAACAAAATCTGATGCTTCAGTACGCAAAATGACCTGACCCCATCTTCCTTTCCAAGTAGGATTTAAATCAATACACTCATAATCACCCGCACCATCAGAAGTAATTGGAATCCATTTTGAGCTCCACATGAGATCCTTAGTTTCAACAGGATGGTTTCCAGCATGAATATCCTCACCTTCAGCAACAAACTCGGCAACAAAGTCATCCAAAAATGCCTTTTCACTTATAACATCCTYATGGTTTATGTAGTCGTATCCAGCCATGAATAAACCACCAATTGGAGGAGAACCTTGCCCGTTATGGACACGTAAACTTTCTTTATAATCATTTGGTAATGTAACTTTCAACGCTGTCTCTAACTGTTGTAATTCTTCAGATGTAATTGGCGGAGCCAGCTTGTGATAAGCCTGGGGAAAATATTGAAGATAATAACCTTCAAGTAAATCCCATAACTCTCTGATAGAAAGATTATCAAGTGAGTCTTCAGGTTTAATGGACATGGTCATATTTTTCTTTTCAACATCGGTCAAATTGTGTGGTGTCACTGGTGTGATGTTGCTTTTAAAATTTGTTATTATGAATTGTGATATTGTTGTGAATTGTGTTGTGTCAACATTCAAAGTAACATAGAAGAGGAAAAAACTTATACTAAGTAAAGCCGAAAGTATAACAACTCTGGAAATTTTTTTCGAAAAGAGGTATGTTTTCATGTTGTGTTGTGGACCATGGCCCGTTGATGGTTTTCCAGATGTTTGATTCAACGACTCTTAGTAACTCAGATAACTCAGGAATAGAGTCATGACTGGAGTCTGGCACCTTCACATTCCACACGGGAGAGAGCTAACTTGACGGGTCTATGAAATTTATCGCATATTAGKGCTCCGCGTAGGACCGTTTGACTCGTCTTTGCGAAGCTTYATAACAACGATCTGCCTAGAGAGTAGGAACCAAGCTAGGAACATTGATCATTAATGTTGTTACATAAGTCCCCACAGAACACACAGTTGCGGTATTTAAGGCCATAYACAAAGGCAATAGTATCACGGGATAGATTTCCAACGTCGAACTACGCTGAAYTACTTATGATGAGGAATAAACTATACAGAATTCCAAAGTGCAATATGAAAGATGTCTTGTGACCGGAATAATTGCAAAAAAATTTACAGAAGACTGCAACTAAGTTTCAAATTAAGAAGTTGAGAAAGAAGTGAATACATAGTAGAGAAACGAAAAGGGACAATCTTTAAATGGTCCGTAATATAAGATATCATGTACAGAGTTGCAGTTAACGACACCGATACACACGGGTTCACCAGTATCTATATTCTATCCACTAGTTTACGCTAGTCTCTGAGTCCAGATCGATTATATTCAAACTCTTAATCATCATATAACTTACCATCAAGAACATCTCTRACAATTTTAGCAAAGTACTCTTTGAAGCTTTTCCCCAGTAAATCAATACTTGATTCTTCAGTATGTGATATAACTTGACCCATCGTTCCTTCCGGAGAAGGATCCAAATCAATGCAATGATTACCACCTCCACCATCCGAAGTAATTGGAATCCATCTTGGGGACCACATAACATCTTTAGTTTCAACAGGATGGCAATTCGATGTGCACTCATCATCAGGATCCTCTTGACAATCGGTGAGAATACCATCCAACATTTCCTTTTCACCTATAACATCCTCAGGCTTACTGTAATCGTTTAATTGACCAAATAAAGCACCAATAGGAGTATCACCTTGCCCGTTATGTATACGTAAACTCTCCTTATAATCATTTGGTWATGTGACTTTCAATGCTGTCTCGAACCGTTCTAGCTCTTTGGATGTAATTGGAGGAGCCAGATTCTCACAGACCCCWGGRAAATGCTGAAAATAATAGCCTTCAAGTAAATCCCATAGTTCTCTGATAGAAAGGTCTTCAAACGACACTTGGGGTTCAATGGRCATGTTCATTTTTCCCTTTTCAAAATCGATTGAATTATGTGACATAATGTTGTTCGTGACTTCTGTTGTTATGATGCAACAATATAGTGAATTGTAGTAATTTGTAAACGCTGAACAGTAGGCTTCATCTCAAATTTTATTTAGTGACAATTTCAAACAAGGYGACAATATTTCTTTCTGGTGGACTGTCTCTTTATGTCCATCGGTTATGGGACTTGTCAGTTGTCAGTTGTCAGTTGTGGTCCGATCTTTAGCTTAAAAACTGTCAAAAAGTGAGTTTCCTATTCGGGATTGAAAAAAGACCCGCGTGGCGCGCCTTAAATTTTAACCACGATAATTTAGAATTTGGTGGTGTTGGAGCTAAGTTCGATGGATCGGATGAATTAAAGTCCACGTGAAAACAATATATACAGCATATAACAAATAGAAAAATCACATAATGCCCAAATACATCATCCTATGAGCCAGAACACATGCCTATGAACAAACAAATTCTGTCCAAATTTATATATATCAAACGATCACAAATTTCTGGAGTTGGTAGATTGATAGCTTAACCAATCATCAGAGAAATCTTCTCGATTCGWCGGTTCAAATGGAACATACAATATTTTAAAAAGGCGACCCTCTAATGGACAACGATGAATAGAATAATAACTACCATGATATGAAGTTGCCATTGGAAAGTTGGGATCAATATCAACCACTTTTGGAAGATTAGCATCAACATATACCAGAAAAAAMGGAATTTTTGAATATTTGCTAGAGATCTCATATTGATATGCTCTATTCATTTCACATCCTAACCACCGTGGCCTACTGAAAGCCATTTGGACTGTTCTAATAATGGGAGCACTTGCATTGCTGACACTATCAGGCCAAATCAACATTTTAATTGGGTTAAAAGTGACATGTTCAGTGATAAAAGAACTGGGAAATCTCATACCGGCAACTTTACCTCCATAATAACTTGGTGAATTATCATTGTCTCTGAACGTTGTAACCTCTGTCATAGATAGTCGTAGTTGTAAATTCAAGTGAATCCTCAATGTATTGCATGATAAATTACCCCAATAACTCTCAAGCCCAGAAACAGCTCGATCAAAAAAGTATAAACTTAGGTCTCACATTATCCAGAGATCCGAGGTTGAATAACGCCAACTGATGAGGCTTGCAATGAAGRTATGTAATAGTTTCCATCAGATTGATCAGGATTGCTGCTTTTCTAGGCCTTTTCCCATTTCGAGAAGTTGCAGTAGGATCTGAATATCAGTTTTTGAGATATCTAATGCTTTGATTCCTTTAGGTAAACTCAATAGTGTGTGGTGATCTATCAAGACATCTTCAATGTGAAATAAACGCTCTTTAAGTACCTTGGGAGTTTCCATTGGCTTTTGAGCCCCAAATGACAAACTTTTAAGATTTCTCAAAGCCATGAAATTTACATTCAGATATCAGTCTCCAGTAAGATCAAGATATAGGAATTTGTCATTTTGTAAAAATCTGTAATTATCCAGAGAAAATGTCAAAAGAATATGTTTCACTGAAATCAAATTGAGGGATTTCACATCTTGTGGATTTTGAAACCTTGCCATAAGGGTATATTCTGTCTTTTGTGCAGCCYTAGTTGCTTTTAAACCATCCACATATGGGCAGTATAACTTTATCTTGGAAGGATATTTCTCTAACACATATTCAAATTCTTCAGAAACACTGGAAACATAATTATAACGTATAAATATATTGACCTGATGGAGTTTGTTGCATTGGAGCAACTCACAAATATCACTTAGCCTAACAGGAAAGAGTGTACCAGAAAGAAAGGAAATAGTGCGTAACCTTTTGAACAAATGAATTTTGTTGCGGATTCTATTTAATTGTCTAAAGCCCAATTTTAACTCCGTTGCAAATTCGTAAAAGATAGACCAATCCTGAGAATCATCAGGTACCCACTTCCAAATGGTGAGCCTGTCTGGGGTTTTTTCTTTCAATAACCAACATACCATAGGTCCCAGTTTTTCATAAACCGTCTTGAAATCACGTATTATCAAATGGTCCACAGTGCACTAATGAAAAATTAATAGTTCAAGGTCATCCAAAGAAATTGAAACAAATGTTAGAGAGTCGGAGTGGAGTTTAAAATGATCGACCATCAGCTTCGGAGATGAAAAAGGACGTCTAATAATTGTAATTGTAATGGTCATCACAAATGGAGAAAAAGATTTGAGAAACAGTTCAAATAATAACCATTGTCGTTTATCTTCTTTTATAGAAGCAAATGACCAGTTTTGTCCATATTCGACTACAATATGCGAATATCAACTCTTGAACCTCTGGAGTGAATTGTTTGCAGATGTAAATGAACTTGTCCAAATTTCCAACTATAGGTTGTAAAGTGTKAAACATCTTTGAATTAATTAATTCTTCAATCTTTATGAGCTAGTCTAAATATTGATTCTTTTTTGAACTAACATTCTTGGGAGCTAGAGTAAAAACCTGACAGTGAACCAACATTTTTCTGTACCTGCTGCAGTTGCCGTTAAACTTGAAAATTGCTGAAAAAGTGGAGGTGCATAACGAGTGCACCCGTACGTACCTGCAATCCACTAWTATAATGCCAAATTCATGTAATCATCATATGCATCCGTGTAATCATTGTTCAGAAAAGTATACTCTTTGAAGCTTTTCGCCAGAAAATTGACACAATTGATTCATCAAAATTTATGATATAATCTGACCTATCCTGCTTTCATTATAGTAGGATCCAAATCAATGCAATTAGAATAATGAATACCTGCACCATCGAAAGTAATTGGAATCAATTTTGAGGACCAGATGACATCTTTAGTTTCAACAGGATGATCACCGGGCGTGCATTTATCATCAGACTAGAGAAGACAACCACCCCACGTTTCAGCACCAATGGCAAAACTGCCCGTTATGTATACGCAAAATCTCTTTATAATCATCTGGTAATGTAACTTTCAATGCTATCTCCAAGTGTTCCAACTCTCTAGATGTAATTGGTAGAGCCAGATCTTCATAGAGACAGGGAAATAACTTTCAAGTAAATCCCACAACTCTCTAATAGAGAGGCCTTCAAGTGACCTTTGGGGGTTCGATTGGCATGTTGGTATTTCTCTTTCGGAAGTCAGCTAAATTATGTGACATGTGGTGTTGTTTTTGACTTTTGTTGTTGGGATGCAATAATGTAGTGGATTGAAGTAAATTGTAAGTGCTGGATAGTAGGTTTCATCTCCATTTAATTCGGGCTAGTTGTTGGTGACGTTCATCTTTTGGTGCCGTCTCCAATTAATACTTGTCACTTTATTCAGATTGTGAAAATCTTAACTTCAGTTAGTTTATACTATTTCGGATATGAAAGCACCCGTCATAGGGTTTCAGTGATCATGTGTATATATAGCTTATTACAGACAGTAAGCTTCTGTATAACGAGAAATACCCCAAGTGCCTTTTTGATGTGCCGCAATATATATGAATTATGTACGTCTTCTTGGGCTTTGGCATCAGAGGTACCTAGCTCATCCTATGCCATACCATCTCATTTTTTAACATCTGACATGACAATCGAGTTTTAGAACTACAGTAGCTCAACRATTCATCAAAAGAATCCTCAACTAGAAAATCTCTCTATTATACCAGGGGGATGTTATGTATTAGCAAGTACATTTTTCAATTATCCAGACCAATATAAGAAAGGACTAAACAATCAAAGGATTTCGAAACGAAAAAAGAGGAGTCTTAAAACAAAACAAATTGAGATATATATCCAAACACGTAATATAAGATAAACACCACTATTTTAACTTCTTCTTTGGTCTCAATTGGTTAGAGTGACCACACTTTCTCTTTCTACAGTTGGTAGCTCTTGGTGGCAATCTAGCGTAACACTTTCTGCAAATGGACTTTTCACAGTTGTACTTGGAAGCCAAAGCCTTCAAAGATGGTTCAATGATACCACCTCTCAATCTCAAAACCAAGTGCAAAGTGGATTCCTTTTGAATGTTGTAGTCGGACAAGGTTCTACCGTCTTCCAATTGCTTACCGGCAAAGATCAATCTTTGTTGATCAGGTGGGATACCTTCCTTATCTTGGATCTTGGACTTGACATTGTCAATGGTGTCGGAAGATTCAACTTCCAAGGTAATTGTCTTACCAGTCAAGGTCTTAACAAAAATTTGCATTGTCTATATTAAGTAAGTGAATGAATAATGTTAGTTTAGTTGGATCGATTTGGAGGATAAAATACAGAAACAGAATACTTGAATGCAATGACAAGCAGGTTCAGATTTCACATTTGCTGCTAAGAGATTGATGATATTGTATGAAGACTGCAAAGTGTTTGAATCCGGTATGAGTAGGTGTATTTGTAATCTGGATAAATTGGAACTTTGTGACCTTAATGTTCTGTTGTATTGGATTTTAATAAAATATCATCACTGCAGTGATGAGTGTGATGAGTTGCTGCTATTATGCTTTCAGTTCACTTATTGCTATAGTTTTGTTTTTCGTAGAAGATGGAAGGTTCATAATATTGAAAAATTAACTCTTGCTGAGACTCTAACACATGTTTGGCATATTCTTAGATGACAACTTCGGAATACAAATGCTATGATCAAATCATCTGTTATGATATACACACTGGACAACATCTGTATTGCTGTCTTTGCTTTGTTTGAATTTGATCATACTAATCTTGATGTCGTCTCATGTTGTCATTTTTTTTTTCACTAATCACCTTGGACTTCCACTTGAACAGCAAATAATTCCTGAATTCTCTGTTGCCTTTGTTGTATCTGTTCTGATTCTGCTGTTTTGATGACATACAATTTGTTATGTTTAATGATAATACCTGTCTTGTGGTAAGCTACTCGATAAGACATCTTAAACTAGGCCATTTCATGTTTGTAAATCACCAGTATAAATTTCTCACCCTCTACGCCAGGCCCTCTCTGCGCAACAGACACCAGACACCAGAGTCAGAGTCAGAGGCAGAGAGCAGAGAGCAGAGAGCAGGCCCCGGCTACAGCGAGCGACCCATCAGACTGCGCTACAGATCCCGTGCCACTAAGAGGGAATTTTTCAGAGGGGAGTCTGCGCGCAAGGGCTACTCCAGCCCTTCCTGGTRTCACGTGGTCAAGTCAAGCGCTCATGTGACTTTCAAAAAACAAAGTTCACCTGCCACCAGTGGCGCGGTAACCTTAGGGTCAGCCACATTTAAGCGAGCACCTCCCACGTGACCCATCCGCATGTGCAGAAGTCAGCAGTCAGAAGCCACGTCGGAGCAAGGCATGTTGGGCCGATGCTGAAGTTCGGCATTTACCCTACTATTGGTTGGGGATGTAGTTAATCCGTGTACGATTGTGTGTGGAACAATATGGAGCACAATTATTTTCATTAGGATCAATTTGTACCATCTTTGAAAAGCCTATCTGTGTATTCTAGGGCCATYTTAAGGAGTAATAAGTGTTATAAGCTCATTGAGTGTTCGATCAACTGTTTCTTATAAGTGCCACAAGTTGCCGCTTCTTTTTCTCGTCTCAATAATCAAGAGTCACACTTTGAATCTTCTGAGCTGCAACGTATTGTGAATATTTCAGTGTTTTATCATACCACGAATTGTCATACAATCCTATCCCCAACATACATGTTAATCAAGTATTTGTCCCAGCAATTATCAAAGACTACCATCTCTTCCTACTTYAACAGAAAAATGGCCAGCTTTTCAACATCAACAGCAGCTTCTCACTACCCGAACCTGTCGCCAAAGTTGCTTGAGATTCTTGGGCCTCATTTACCAAAGTCATCTCCTGAATTTGACCCATCTACATTATCTAATTACTACAATTACAAAGTTCATGATTCTACTTTGAACTGGGAAGTGTCGTTCCAAGATAAGAAATTGAAAGGTTCTGTCATTTTCGATATCGAATCTTTACACGATAGTGAGGAGTTGATTTTGGATTCTTCTTACTTGTCTATCTCCAATGTGTTGATTGACTCCAAGAAGATTCCATTTGAATTGAAACCAAGACAAAACCCATTAGGTTCCCCATTTGTCATTTCTTACCCATCCACAAAGTCCCAAAGATTCAAGTTGGAAATCGAATACGAAACAACAGACAACTGTACAGCTCTACAATGGCTCGATCCTGCCCAAACTGACGGTGGCAAACTTCCATACTTGTTCTCTCAATGTGAGCCAATTCATGCTAGATCAATGTTCCCATGTTTCGATACGCCTGCAGTGAAGTCCACTTTCAACTACAACATCAAATCCACTTTAAACACCTTGGTTTCAGGTTTGTTAGTCTCCAAAGACACCACTTCAGATGCCAAGCATACCGTGTACAAGTACAAGCAACCAGTGCCTATCCCATCCTACTTGGTTTCAATTGCCTCAGGTGATATCGTGGGTGCCTCAATTGGTCCAAGATCCACCGTTTACTCAGAACCAAGTTTCATCGATGCCTGTCAATATGAATTCAAGGAAGACACTGAGAATTTCATCAAAACTGCAGAAAGTTTGGTTTTCAAGTATGAATGGAAAGACTATGATGTTTTGATTTTACCTCAATCGATGCCTTTTGGTGGTATGGAACATCCAAACTGTACTTTTGCTACTCCTACTTTGATCGCTGGTGATCGTGAGAATGTTGATGTTATCGCTCACGAGTTGGCCCATTCTTGGTCGGGTAATTTGATCACTAATTGTTCTTTTGAACATTTCTGGTTGAATGAAGGTTGGACCGTTTATCTTGAAAGACGTATTCTTGGTGTCTTGCATGGTGAGAAGCATCGTCATTTTAGTGCTATCATCGGTTGGACCGATTTGGACAACTCCATTAAGTCCATGGGTGAAACAGCTAGTAGATTCTCCACCTTGGTGCAGGATTTGAAAGATGGTTGTGATCCAGATGATTCGTTCTCTACCGTGCCTTATGAAAAGGGCTTCAATATGTTGTTTGCCATTGAGACCAAGTTGGGTGGTACCAAAGAGTTTGATCCATTTATTAAGTTTTACTTTGATAAGTTCAAGTACGGCTCTTTGGACTCCTACCAATTTTTGGATGCATTGTATGGTTTCTACTCTGACAAGACTGACCTTTTGGATGAGATTGATTGGCAAACTTGGTTGTATACTCCAGGTATGCCACCAAAGCCAGATTTTGACACCACTTTAGTGGATCAATGCTACAAGTTGGCTGAGAAATGGGTTTCCATTGCTAAGTCCAACCCTGAAAAATTGTCTGAGTCTTTTGATAAGAAGGATATTGCTGAGTTTGGATCGAGTCAAAATGGTGTTTTCTTGGATACTTTGTTGACTTATCAAGATCAAGATGGATTCAAATGGAATTCAGAGAATGGTAAGTTGGCCATTTCAGTGATGAGTGAGAAATACTCCAAGTATGCTACTTCTCATAATGCTGAGGTTGTGTTCAGATGGTTTAGATTGTTGTTGACTGGTGAAGTTAAAGAATCATATCCTAAGTTGGCTGATTGGCTTGGAACTGTTGGTAGAATGAAGTTTGTGAGACCATCATATGTGTTGTTAAACAAGGTTGATAGAGAGTTGGCTTTGAAGACTTTTAAGAAGTATGAGTTTGGTTACCATCCTATTTGTAGAGCCATGGTTAAGAAAGATTTGGGAATATAAGCTGAAGYTGAGTTCCGAAAGTTATGTCGCTGCACCGTAAACCSCCGGAATACTATATAYTAATTTATTTAAAAAATTSAATAAAACCTACGTTAAATATGGGTATCCTGTTTGAAATTGTAATTTGTATCGTTCAACTGGTTACTGTAAGAAAGACATCGTACTGTATACGCGTCAGGACTCAGAGCATAAGCCAGTTTCATGTGTTTTCGCGTGCACGCGGGTTTTTCAAGGACAAAGTTGCAAATTTTCCCAATCGGGCTAATTGTCAGAAAAATCAAATCGAAACAACTTCGAGAGCGAAGTTCGAACTCAGAGCTGTGAGAGAACTTCAAACGAAACACACGTAAGGTTCGTGTTGCCCATCATCACTCTCTTTGACAACATACTACTAAACAGTACCACAAACAACCAACAAAACACAGCAAAACATAAATAAAACAATCATTATGGCTACATTGGCAGCAACAGGCCCTGGTGCCGGAACAGCCATTTTGCCAGCTGTGCAAATGGACATCAACTACATGGATTTGAAAGATAGAATCAAGGACTTTTTACAACATTTCAAATCAAGCCAACTTTCCACAGACACAGACGAAGACAACGTTTATGAYCATCAAATTGATGAGCTTGCCGTGGACGCCGAATTAGATGGCGTTGGAAGAGGACCAAAGTACTTAGCATTGTTACAGAAGATCGCCAATAGAGAACTAACAACCTTGTACATCAGTTTGGATGATATCAAGTTGTATGAAGAAACACAGTTACTCAACAACACACAGTCTTTCACACAGGCATCAGCAAGAGATTTGGCTGAACATATYGTGAAGAACACTTACCATTTCGTCGAGTTGTTCTCTGAAGTTATCGATGAGATTTTGCCTGAACCAACAGTTAACATTTCACACAAGGATGATGTTTTGGATGTCATTATTCATCAAAGAAAATTAAGAAATGCCAGAATAGTAAATGAACAACGTGAAGAGATGGCCAATGCCGGTTTGAACGGTGCTGATGACACCATTACTGATGATTCAGTCAATAAAGATTTGTTCCCTCCTCAGYTGACCAGACGTTACTGCATTTATTTCAAACCTTTAACTAATGCTACTTCAAAGAGTCCAGTGAAAGCATTGGCCGTGAGAGATGTTAGAGGTTCTCATCTAGGTCAGCTGATCACAGTGAGAGGTATTGTCACCAGAGTCTCTGATGTGAAACCATCCGTGCAAGTTACTGCTTATACCTGTGACACATGTGGTTATGAGATTTTCCAGGAGGTCAAGTCCAGAACATTCAAGCCTAAGACTGAGTGTGAGTCAGATAGATGTATGAACAATCAACACAGAGGTAAATTGTTTCCATCCACTAGAGCATCCAAATTCTCTGCGTTCCAAGATGTTAAGATTCAAGAGTTGGCAAACCAAGTTCCTGTCGGTCACATTCCAAGAACTTTGAGTATCCATGTTAATGGTGACTTGGTCAGATCCATGAATCCTGGTGATATTGTTGATGTTGCTGGTATCTTCTTGCCTGCCCCATACACAGGTTTCAGGGCTTTGAGAGCCGGTTTGTTGACAGAAACATACCTTGAGGCTCAATTTGTTAAACAACACAAGAGAAAGTATGAAACCTTGGGCTTGACTGCTGAGGTTGAAGCTAAGATCTCAGCCATTGTTGAAGAGTCCCAATTGGAAGGTGCCACTCCCGTTTATGACAGATTGGCTTCATCTATTGCTCCTGAAATTTTTGGTCACTTGGATGTCAAGAAGGCACTTTTGCTACTTTTGGTTGGTGGTGTCACTAAGGAAATTGGTGATGGTATGAGAATTAGAGGTGATATTAACATCTTGCTTATGGGTGATCCTGGGGTGGCTAAATCCCAATTGTTAAAGTCCATTTCTAAGATTGCTCCAAGAGGTGTTTACACTACAGGTAAGGGTTCTTCAGGTGTTGGTTTGACTGCTGCTGTGATGAGAGATCCAATCACCGATGAGATGGTTTTGGAAGGCGGTGCTTTGGTGTTGGCTGATAACGGTGTCTGTTGTATTGATGAATTTGATAAGATGGAAGAAAACGATAGAACTGCCATTCATGAAGTGATGGAACAACAGACAATTTCCATTTCTAAGGCTGGTATCTCTACTTCATTGAATGCCAGAGCTTCCATTTTAGCCGCCGCTAACCCTCTGTATGGTAGATATAACACCAGACTTTCACCAAATGAAAACATCAACTTGCCAGCTGCTTTGCTTTCCAGATTTGATATCTTGTTTTTGATGTTGGACAAGCCTACCGTTGAAGACGATTTGAAGTTAGCTCAGCACGTTGCCTTCGTGCACATGCATAACAGACAGCCAGATATGTCGTTTGAACCATTGGATAGTGCCACTATGAGACAGTTTATTTCCATTGCTAGAAGATACAGACCAACTATTTCTCAACAAGTTTCCGATTACGTTGTGCAAAGTTACATCAAGATGAGAAAAGAAAGTAAAGCCAACGAAAACTCAAACAAATATTTCAGTCATACCACACCTAGAACCTTGCTTGGTGTGTTGAGATTGTCTCAAGCATTAGCCAGAATTAGATTTTCTAATGAAGTTGTCATTCCTGATGTCGATGAAGCTTTGAGATTGGTCAGTGTTGCTAAACAATCATTGACACAAGATGAAGAATTTGAGAACTATGAAGAACCACCAATGTCTAGAGTGTTCAATTTGATTAGAGAAGCTCTTGGTACTAGTAGAACTGCCAAAGTGGAAGATTTGAGAGAGACTGTTCTCGGTAAGGGTTTCACTGAAGATCTATTCAATGACTGTCTTTACAAGTACCAATCTTTGAGTGTGTGGCAGTTAACCGATGAAAATGAAACGTTGGTCTTCCTTGGTAATTTCGATAATGATGATGACGACGATGAAGAAGGAGACGTTGATATGGATTGATTTYTGTGTCACGCCACTGATATAGAGTTTGTTCCTTACGTTGATATGGTCCATTCTCTTCGTTCGTTTTYGTCCTTTTTGTTTGTCTGAATTTGCTTGATTCCTTCCTGGTTTAATTTCAATTTTCTCTGTTGCTTAAATATTCTCTGTTACTTTTACTTTTGTCTGTGTATATCTAGTATTTTTTTCTTATTCTCATTGATCAGTCTTACGCTTACTTTCGTTCCACCGTTTTTCTAATTTATATTTCCTTATTTACCGTTTGTTTTATATCACTTCGTTAATCATCACTTTGATAGAAAAAAGAAGTTAAAAAGAAGTTATCTCTGCCGTACGTGGGCTGTGACGTATATTGACCGGAAGATTTCTTCGATCTGAGTGAGCTTCACAGATACACTCCTGCTTGCATATATACGTACGTACCCCGCCGACACTGGCTCTTGAGCCAGATCCCAGTTCAAATGAGGAGGATATTACCCAACCCAGCCCTAAGTCAGATATATATGCCGTATATGGTAGGTAGAAGTCATATGAACACATGGAACAACAGAATATGGCATGCAGTAGCACATGGCACTATCAAGAGATCGAGGCCTATCTACGCAACCACGCGTTACCGTTTACGTATACTAAGCCAGCCCACTTGAGAAATCATGAGAAATCTTGAGAGATCGTGAGAAATTAGGTTCAACATAGAAGGTCAGACGCCCCGGCAATTTCTCCGAAGTGCGCGCTGATTGGCCAGTTGAGAGGGGGCGACAGACCTACGGCGTCACCTAGCAGCACGGAGAATTCTGCGCGTCCAATCAGGTGGCGTGCCACAGTCGGCGAAGGCTCCGAGTATAAAACTGGCACTCTTTCCTGATTTCTGATCTTTGCCTACACACCTCTGTTGCTCATCTTTCTTGCGTGTAAACATACACAWACCACACAAAAAAACACCAAAARTACACAACATACACGAAAAAATGTCTTCAGATACGAAAAGCCCCCATCCCAAACCATCTCATAATGTGGTAACACGTGAAACTACAGCTACTGCCCACTCTGCCGATGCTGATGTTGACCTCGATGTTGATTCAAATACAAAACTCACACCTCTCAATGATGAGGACTCCACTTCGGTGCTAATGGAGTTGGATAATGGTACGCCCTCTTTGCTTGTCATCAGTTTGACTTTTCTAGCATCCATTTCTGGATTCATGTTTGGTTATGATACTGGTTATATTTCTTCTGCTTTGGTTGCTATCGGTGACGACTTTGGTACCGAGTTAACGTATGGACAAGAGCAATTTATCACTGCTGCTACGTCATTAGGTGCTCTTATCACTGCTATTTGTGCTGGTCCATTCACTGATATTGTGGGTCGTAAACCAGTGTTGATGTTTTCCAATATCTTGTTTGTTGTTGGATCTGTCATCCAATGTGCTTCTCAGACTGTCTGGACCATGATCGTTGGTAGATTTGTCATGGGTTTCGGTGTTGGTATTGGTTCTTTGATTGCTCCTTTGTATATATCAGAGATGGCTCCTCCTAGATTCAGAGGTAGGATGGTTGTTGTTAACTGTCTTTGTATTACTGGTGGTCAGTTAGTGGCGTACGCTATTGGTGCTGGATTGGATAAGGTGCACAATGGTTGGAGAATCATTGTTGGTATTTCTATGATTCCTCCTGTCATTCAATTTGTTTCATTCTTCTTCTTGCCTGATACCCCAAGATTTTTGATTTCCAAAAACAAAGTTGAACGTGCTTCCGCCATTTTACACAGAGTTCATCCAACCGCATCCCCAGAGTTGATTGAGATGAAAGTCCAAGAACTTCAACACTTAAACAACTCTATCCCGGGTGACACTGTTATTGCCAAATTGGCTAACGGAATTAAAGAGATTCACGTCGTTCCATCAAATTTCAGAGCTTTAATTTTGGCTTGTGGTTTACAAGGTATCCAACAATTCACTGGTTTCAACTCTTTGATGTATTTCTCAGGAACGGTTTTCAAGGCAGTTGGTTTCAACAACTCTACTGCTGTTTCATTGATTGTTGCTGGTACTAATTTCATCATGACCATTTGTGCTTTCTTCATCATTGACAGAGTTGGTCGTAGACGTATGCTATTACTGTCTTTGCCATGTATGCTGGGATTCTTGGTTTTGAATGCTGTTGCTTTCCATTTCATCGACATCAAATTCCAAGGAAACGATGCCATCGTGAGAGGAAACACCGATGTCTGGGGTCCTGTCATTATTGTTGGTATGATTGGTTACGTTGGTTCATACTCTGTTGGTATCGGTAATGTTCCATGGCAACAATCTGAAATGTTCCCACAATCTGTTCGTGGTTTAGGTGCCTCATATGCCACCGCTACAAATTGGTCAGGTTCTTTGGTTATCGCAAGTACATTTTTGACAATGTTGAAGACAATTACACCAACTGGTACCTTCTCCTTGTTTGCTGCTTTGACTTTGGTTTCCTTTATCTTTGTGGTTCTATGTTATCCTGAGTTGAGTAACTTACAATTGGAAGAAGTCCAAAAAGTCTTGACTGGTGGTTTCAATATCAAAGCTTCTGTTTCTATGGCTAAGAAGAGAAAACAAGTTAGTCATTTCAAGAAACATATTGATGTTGAACATGAACACATTGACCAAGTTTAAAGAACTGGAACTCTGCTCAATCTTCAACTTGAGGTTTGTTTGATATAGACTACACGATTCCCAAATTCCAATACAATAATGTCTGCATGCTTTYAAATCCTTTCATTTCCTACCATATTTCAGTTTTCTTTTGTTCCCGCTTTACTAATGACTATTACCTTTTTTTAGTTCTTTTCTCTTTTTTGTTTCATTTGGTTGCTCTTTTTTTATGTTTAATGGACTCTTTTTCCAAGTTACGTTGTACGTAATTATATTTATTCTAAGTTTCTTTACTTCTCTTCCAATTCTATCAATTGTTTGTAAAATGTTGTGTATACTAGATCTAGTTTTGAGTAATTCAATGAATTCTAATTAGCAACAAACAACTTCATCGATACAGATATCTGGAGTTGCCGAATTGTGTTAGTGTTGTGTGCCCTTGAGATTTACGTGTCAGTAGTAGTAAGTATCAGATGGGGAACTCGAGGATGGATATACGTGGTCATTTTCAAAGGGCGAATGATTCATCTCAACAATCCTTTTTCTTTTCCTACTTTTACCACTGATACTCCCATGAGCATCACAGAAGTCTTTCAACTTGTTAGTTCTAAATTCATTGTCGCTACGCAAGAAACAAATTGGTAAGAATATCGAATATTGAATTTTCACAGCAAAAGCTTGAGATTACCAGTCGTGTGACTTCGGCACAAAACTACAAACACACAAGCATTTTCACAGGTGCCTTTTAACTTGAACTCAACTGGTGATGCAATAGCCTTTCAACTAGTTTGAGCGTAGTAGTTTCTTCCTTGGAAACAAAAGTCTTGAACTTCTTAATAATGGCTTTACCAGGATTCTTGGACTTTGAATTACTTATTCTTTCTGCCATGTGAATCTGAGAGCATCAACCCTTCATCTTCTGGAAAATAATAAGACATCAACTTCGCTTTGCTTGAGAACTCACGATCGGTCAAATTTACAGTTTACATTCACGACTGGAACAATAAAGAAAATGTTTATATGGTGCCACTATTGGTATTTTTGATCTGATCTAAGAGCTTCGGTAACGCTGATTTGTTCTTACTCTGGATCGGGGACGGTTTCTTAAACATGATATTTCAGTTCTATTTCTAGCTATTCAGTACCCAGTTTGCTTACAGCACATTCAAAAACTTTTGAACAGCATGGGCATCAGAGAAATCACGGCTTGCAAACTTATTTTCTCTTTGATTATTGATGTCTGTGCTTTTTGCCAGTTGATTTGAGACTGACTCTGTATCTTATTGAAGAAATCTTTCTGGACTTGTTGCCAATCACGTTGAAGAGAGGTTATCACTCAATTTGCTTTGTTGTTGTTTACCACCCGATTGATCCTCTTCTTCCTGCTGTTCAATATTCAATGTACCATGGATACAAACAAGATCAAAATCCTGCAGTTGACATCTTAAAGAATCGCCGGTAGCACCTCCTTCTTGCAAACTATCTGGGTTCGGAATAGTAACATCGACAAGAAAATTGGGTTTGGCGTTGGCGTTGGAACATATATGAGTTTGAATTATTGACCGACATAATAAATCCCTGTTTTTTATATTAAGTTTATCATATCTTAACCTTGATGACTTTGAATAGACCGAACAATGATTTATACTCAATGAAAATTTTATTAAAAATTAAAATTTATATAAATGCGAAAAAGTTATAACATRCTAGTTAGCTATATGTAAAAGATAATGTCAGAAAAACCAATCTATATCAGTAGAAATTCGGATCATAAAAACCCAATAGTATAACATATATGACGATCCACTGAACCCACTTCACGTCATGGTGTAGTCATATAGATAGCTAGCGACTAGAGTACATAAATAACTTTTGAAGTCGTCATTAATCATAATAGAATAGAAAATAATCTGGAGATATCATGCAAATGCTTTAAGTTGAGATGAGTGCAATAATGAAGGCGGTAATCAATTCATGCTAGAGAAGCTGTCGATATGCAGTGATCCATCACGAATATGTTGTTTCAAATTGATACTGTTAAATCAAACACTTGCGGAAGCGGAATCGATATGTTCATGTTCCAAATCATTCTTTTTCAGTTCATCCACAGCACGTTGTTGATCAGATTGTTTCAAACTATGTTTTCTCAACTTAGCCAATTTCATAGAAGCTCTAATATTGAAACCACCAGTTAAGATCAATTGAACTTCTTCCAATTTCAAATTACTCAACTCAGGATAAATCAAAGCAACAAAGATAAATGAAACAGTAGTTATACCTGAAAACAATGAAAATGTACCAGTAGGTGTAATATTCTTCAACATTGTCAAAAACGTACTTGAAATAATCAATGAACCGGTCCAATTTGTAGCTGTGGCATATGAAGCACCTAGACCACGAACTGATTGTGGGAACATCTCGGATTGTTGCCATGGAACATTACCACAACCGATAGCATAAGAGGCAACGTAACCCATCATGGCAACGATGATGACAGGACCCCAAACATCGGAGTTACCGTGAACTATGGCGTCGTTTCCTTGGAATGTGATGTCGATGAAATGGAATGCAATTGCGTTAAGAACCAAGAATGCAGTCATTAATGCAGTAGAGATAAGAAGCATAAGACGACGTCCAACTCTGTCGATGATGAAGAAGGCAACTAATGTGAAGACGAAATTTGTACCTGCAACGACAATGGAGACAGCGGTTGCATTGGAAAACCCAACGGCTTTGAAGATCGTGCTTGAGAAGTACATCACGGCGTTGAAACCACAGTATTGTTGGATACCTTGAAGACCACAACTTAGGATAAGTGCTCTGAGGTTGGATGGAACTCTATGAATTTCTTTAACACCGTTGATAAGTTTAGCAATGACGGAATCACCAGGGATAGAATTCAAAATATGATCCAACTCTTTGATTTTCAAACCAATTAGTTCACTTGATGCATTTGGATGGACTTTTTGTAACACTGAAGCAGCTTGTTCATACTTACCTTTAGAGATCAAAAATCTTGGAGTATCAGGCAAGAAAAAGAAAGCGACAAATTGAACAGTTGGTGGAATCATAGATAAACCAACAACGACTCTCCAACCATTATGAACCTTATCCAAACCAGCACCGATGGCATAAGCGATCAATTGACCACCGGTGATAGCAAGACAGTTAATGACAACCATTCTACCTCTGTATCTAGGAGGAGCCAACTCAGAAATGTACAAAGGAGCAATCAAAGAACCGATACCGACACCGAAACCCATGACGAACCGACCAGCGATCATGGTCCATGGATTCTGAGCAGCACATTGGATGATAGCACCGACAACGAACAAGATATTTGAAAACATCAACACTGGTTTACGACCCACAATATCAGTGAATGGACCAGCACAAACGGCAGTGACAAGAGCACCTAATGATGTAGCAGCAGTGATGAATTGTTCTTGACCGTAAGTTAATGGTTTACCAAAGTCATCACCAATGGCAACCAGTGCCGAAGAGATGTAACCTGTGTCGTAACCAAACATGAAACCGGAGAAGGAAGTTAAGAAAGTTAACAGAAGCACTAAGAAGGATGGTTTCCCTTCATCCATGGTGTTTAGCATCATTGAGGTGGTGTCTTCATCGTTGAGGGAAGTTAGACCGTCTTTGTTGATACTGTTGTCTTCAGATGTTGATGATGTGGATGCGGCAGTGGCCAATGCAACGTTTTGGGTATATTTCTCTGATTTGGGAATCGTGGACATATGTGTTTTAGTTAAAGTTTGATTGATTGACTGATAGTAAGCTTGGAAATATGTGTTTGTAAATTTAGTTGAATTTGTAGGTAAGTAGATGATAGTTGATGAGATGTGAAGTGGAAAAGTGGTGATGTGTGATGAAAGTGGTTGTAAATTGGAAACGGAAAATCAAATTAATATCTGACAAAACAGGGAAATGGCATTCATTTATATATCAGTCYAAACTGAGGTGTACCTGAAGTTTAAATCATGACCAATCGGATTTTCTTTGGGAGGGGGG
>BCIP01000003.1:949621-1000385 GCA_001599995.1 Ambrosiozyma monospora
AAWTKRRGRMCCSRAGTTCAAAGAAGTAGCGGCTTTAGTGAAGTCGTGTGTATAGTGAGTGTATAGCCTGATCCTCTTTGATGGAAAGTTGAAGAACAATAGAAACGGAGCCCAAATATGATGTATCGATATAGCAATGAGCATATGGTGGCCATGGATTATCCTAGATCAATTGATGTGTATTCCCAGTGCAACTTCCAGCCAATCAGAATAAAGAACCACCGGTTTGATCTCCAGAGCGTAAACACATGACCCTAAACAACGGTGAAAGCATGGTACATATGCAAGGCAGAACACTGTGGAACTTCGGATGTAATCAGATTATAGATACACCAGAAACTAATCTTCGGGCACATCTCGCCGTGTCATGGAACCGGATGGAAARTCAGTTTGAGCAGGGAACAATCCCAAAACCACAGATAGAAGGGTCGTGCGACACACACAACCAAGAACCAAGAACCAAGAACCCACTGAATTGCTTCAACTCGCACTCAACTCGCACTCAACTCGCACATGCCAATTGTTTTCCACAAATTCGGCAACATTTGAGATAAGCCAGGCAGAATACCAAGTTTAGTTAGACGTTAAAGTAAACTGAGTTAAGCACGTCATGCCACTGTGTATACCACACCACTTGTCAGTGACTTTATCAAACACCCCCCAACTCATTCAAACCACAGCTCCAAATGTAACAAATTCAACAAAACCACAACACACAGCTCAACAACACGTGTCTGAATCAAACTCTCTTGAACACATGTCAAATGTGAAATCAAGTCTCAGACCGTATCAGTTCATCATCACGCAGCAGCTGATTAGTAAACTAAAGCGGCGGCCTTCAACAATAGATCCGTGTTAATGGAGTATTTTAGAAAATGAGGGAATAAAGGGCATCAGATGTCCATCTCAGTTGCATGCGTTCAAAAGACGAAACACAGTTTGAAAAGACAATGAGATTCGGTATCAACGTCCACATAGAGGGAGAGAAACAGCATAAGTAGCGTGGTGGGTGGTGGCAGTGGTGAACATAACATACTTTCTGGGAAACTGACCAATGGAAACACCGATAGGCCCAAGGTGATGAAAAGTTGGAAATTTCTAGAGCTGGCAAAATACCGAATTGAGTAAGTCAAAGAAGATCCAATGTGGCTCGATACACACGAGACATAGACATGTGTATAACCGGGGAAAGAAATGGTACCATGGGAAACCATGGGAAAGATGCAGACGGCGGTGTTGTGAGAACTTAGTAGAAGAAGGGTGTGATCCCAAAAGGGAAGTCGGTAGAGGAGATAAGAGGCCCAAGGGGGTGCTGTTTAGCCTTGTTTTACGTTTTACGTGGTGGAAGTTCATGGAAAATGGTGAAAAGCAGTGAAAAGCAGTGAACAGCAGTGAACAGCAGTGAGAGTTGAAGAAGATCGCGTGGTTGAGCCTGTGTGCGGCTGATGACGCAATAGGCAATACGCAATTGGTTYTGGCCATTCTTTGAGGGACCAGACTTCTCCTCAGAGTTTTTCCGGCCGAGTTCTCTGCTCAGATTAATTTAGCTCTATAKTTTCATTGCTAGGAGTCTTTCGTTTTCTAGATAACGTTATAATGATCTGTTTTGTTTGACACTTGAACATGTCCATGCATGTGCAAATCAAGACCGAACTAGTTGATATGGACATGAGCTATACGACACATGCATGTGGAGGTTTAACGTATTTTTTCCCCTGGAACTTTGAATCATATCGGTACCCTATAGTGCAGCTAGCTTGCACAAATTAATCATATCATGGTCATGAAGCCATATGGCCATCATCCATGTCTTCATTATATGATATCAGATCAAAATATGATAGAAAGCTAAAATGAAAACAATATATTCGACGTCATCTCTTCAAATTTGTCAACATTGCATAGCCCATCAAACACTGAATTAAGTGTATAATTTTAGAATATCATGAATGTAGATCGATCAAATGCACACATGTCTGTTTGTTTGTTTGTTTGTTTGTTGCAATGATATTTCGAATGACCCATGACGTACTTCAAACTTGAGAATAAACGCCCTAAATCAAATTATAGRTCGAGGGATTTATCATGGTATCCATTAGCTTACAGATCGCATCGCATATCCTATAGCTATGTTGACAGTTGATCATCCATGCATATATCAAAGTTGAACCGTCCGGGGTATAGACCGAAAATCATCATTTTGAATAATGAATGTCACTTATCTGTATATGTAATTGAACACGGATAATATTTCTAATGCGTACTGRGTGTTATCATCGAGCTAGTGGTTGATCTGAGCGGAACGAAGAAGAGGCATCATCAATTTGAAAGAGCACAGCGATTGGTGAGAAAACTTGAATAGTAAAGTTTGAAGATAAAAAATGACCTTGCATGATTGAAGGGTTTGATTGTTGGAAATGTGCTATCTGAGTGATTTATGAATTTGGTTTAACCATTCATGCAACAGTTTGGGTTGAAAACTTGAATTGTTGAACTTTTCTTGACAGACGTAGGCTTGATTGAYGTAATTCATTCATTATTTATTCGATCGACGAGTCTCAKTTTCAAAAATTCGAAATCTTTTAGCAGAATTACTGATCAGTGAAGTCCTATTTTTGAAGTACAAACAAACTTGGTTCAAACTTCAGAGCCGATGACTACTTTTCAGACCATAGTTCCAAATTAATGGGTTTTCATTTCTCATGCACAATATGATATCCATGATATACACAAGATTATGTACTATTCACATTACTGTGAACTCCAAATATAGAAACAAAGTGATTTCARAGCTCATTCAATTATATCAACACGATTTCAGCCGTTTTCTGGCTTTGTTGAATCCATCTTAACAAATATGACACCTTTTCAAACTTCTGCTATCTGGATACCAAGAAACCCCACATTCGATGCTGTTAATGCTTGCTTGATTGCACCATCTTCATCATGCATGCCACGGATCGTGATCATTCGAAAATCATTTCCTACCTACTTTACAACGTTTTGAAACAACATTTTTAAGATCAAATTGTTCAACAGATTGCAAGAATACTGTTGGGTGCTAGGTTTTATCTGGGTTATTTCTCAACAACCATGATGCTTACTTTCATAGTTCTGGACTTTCGTTTCGATCAGAGGGTTCCGACGTGGGACTTGTCTGCTTAACTGTGTGTTTTGATTTTCAAATTTGCCTKATTAGATTAGTCAATTACTACCTACACTTATTGAGGGCGTTTCTTATGTGACGGTAACTTTAACTTTACTGCTGACTTAAAAAGATGCAAATTGTTTACCGAAGTCTTTCATATTGCTTGGAATGTACGGATAGGTCAYGAATCCGAACTTTGCTCATAACACTGATATATAAAGGTGGTGATATCCCAGCTAATTTGGTTTACTTAATAAGTCATATAACATGATCAAAACAAGTCCAGATCAATTACAATAACAATCAATTGACTCAACTCTACACGATCATGAGATTCCCAACTATCTTATCTACGCTCTCCATCCTCAAATCCACTTCTGCTGTCTTGTTTGGCGACAACCTACAAAAAAGAGATGACTGTTCAGASAACAAAATTTGTACTGAATCCGTTTACACCACTGRTGTTTCCCAATGCAAATACTACACCTACACTCCCACTCCACTAGTGATCACTAAATGTCGTCGTGATGTGTTCACTATCACGGGTACTCGCTGCTCTACATCTACTGAAAGTCTAGAAACTCCAAGTATTACATGCTCTCCTGTTACCCAGACCACGTATGATTACACTTGTACCTATACTTATACATACACTTACACTGAAGCAATAACTGAGTCTAGATGTGGATACACTTTTACTACCTATTTAGGTCCTTCTGAGTGTGCTACTATTGTTCCAATGTAAACTGGACGTCAGATCGTTACTGCTACAAATTGATCCATTATATTAACATTATGTTGTTTTCCATTCACCGTTTCATTTTCACAAGTTGCATGTATGTTCAAAGTTTGTATACTTTTGCTTCTTTTATTTATAGCCGATCAAGATAATCTTAGTTATGAACTATTTGAATGAAATTTAAACTCAGGAATGTGAATATGCTGGTTAAGTTGATTTATCTATTAAACTCCGACTATACCTATCAATTGCTACTAGTAAGTATCCACYATCATTATTCAAAAGATCCTCGCGCGCAAGTTCGCAACTCATATCCGCACCGCAAATATTGCCTAAATTTAAGTAGAAACGCATACATGATACGATATATAAACAGACAGCCCAAGTTTGACTCAACAGTCTCTAGACCATACAAACCGTRCAGAATAGATCTGTTTCCCACCATTTCCAATATCTCACAATAATGGCGACAGAAGCAACATCATCACCAAGAGCACCAATGCAACCAACATCAACGCATCCATCCAAAGGAATAGACATCACCACGTCAGAATCACCGGGACCAGATAGGATGTCCAAACTAATAGACTTACGAACCTTACACTACGTCTCCACACCAGAACACTTGAACTGTCCAATTTGTCAATGTCCTTTCATCAATCCTTATACAACTATCTGTGGACACACTTTTTGCAAAGCTTGTATCGTCGAGGCACTGAAAAGTCCAATGGGTTCCAAGTGTCCTCTTGATCGTACTGAGTTGTGGTGGCATGGACAACCAACATCTCGAAATTGTGATGAAAATGGAAACAGTTTTGATGATCCTGTTGTGAATGCTTTTATTGAAGCGTTTATYGAAGGTGGGGAACCAGATAGTCTAGATGCTCAGCAGGCCATCGCCAATTATCATAATGGGTCTGTCAGACAGAGACGAGCAGTGTGGAGATTGTTTAATTCGGTGGATACTAGTGTTGAAGAGCCTGGTGATCCTGTTACTGCAGAGACTGTGAGGAATCGGCTATTGAGTTCAACAACTGAAGAAGATCAGTCTCAAGAAGATGGGAATAATGAGGAGTTTGACGATGATGACGAAAGCAATGATGATATTTTCCCCGCTCCTATTATCATAAGCAACATCACAGATGATTTACAAGTCCATTGCTGCAATGAGGGAAGAGGGTGTGATTGGATAGGTCCAAGATGGAACATCCAGTCACATGTATTGGACGAGTGTGGGTTCACGAGGTTTGTGTGTGGTAAGGTCAAATTGGATGGTTCGATATGCAGAGTGTTGACGCAACGTCGGTTTCTTGTTGATGATTTAGATGGTCCCAAAAAGAATGACAACAACGATGATGAGCCGATTGAAGGTCAAACTGGTAATATCAGTAACCAAATGACAAAAAGCAAACAACAAGGATGCCCTCATGATTTGTTTCCTTGTGAGAAATGTACGAAAATGGTGAGTCAGGTTGACCTTGAATCACACTTAGATACAGAATGTGATGAAAACTACATTAAATGTCACGGCTGTGGTCTGGATATCCTCAAGAAAGGTTTCAAGAAGCATGAAGAATCCTGTGTTAAAATACACATTGAATGTCCTGGCTCAATATATGGGTGTGACTGGCGAGGCAGAAGAGACTTGTTAGACGAAGTTCACGTGAAACAATGCGTGTTTGTCAAACTTACAAATTACTTCGAGTCACAACAAACCAAAATGGACAAACTAACAGAAGAAAAAACAGTGTTGAAAAACCAACTGTCTACAGTGCTAGACTCAGTGATCCAAGGACGACTCACGAATTTAGGATATCCGTTACAAGTTGAAGAAGTCAATTCAAACACAAGTGGATCGAACCCAAGCAATACCTCCTCAACGATACAAAATCTTACAACTAGGTTGTCAAATATTGGATTGGATGACGCAGACTATGTTCACTTGGTGTTGGAGTTTGAAAGATTAAGAGCAGATATAGAGAGACTTAGACCAATGGTGGCTGAGTTCGAAGTGAATAAGCAGATCGTTAATAGTCTGGTTACTGAAAATGTTCAATTGAAAGAAGAGTTGGCTAATCATAGAATGGCGTTGAATTCAGTTAGACAGCAGATACAGTTTATGTTGCTTGAAAGAAGACGTGTCGTTAGAGCTGGTTCTCCAAGCAATGGGCAGCCTCCTGTGGGTGGAGCAGGTGGGTCTCGTTTGAAATTATGAGTTCTGAAATTGGGTTTGAGTAACTTCGGTGTAGAATAGCTTTTGTCAAGCTACGTATGTTAGGAGTTTTATAGAAATTTGGTACGTGTCTATAAATTATAAGAACTAAAATGCCGATTAATGGTATCTGCGACTATGTAAGAAAAAAAGTTATGTGTAAAAATCGGTTAACAAAAATAGAATTAAAAAAGTGGAATGAAACAATGGGTTATGTGAAAAAGTAGAATTTATGCTTGTTTGTATTTTCATGTTAATGCGTTGAAAATGTAACTATCAAGGACACATGGTTGAAAATTGATAGAATATCACAAAATGTCTCCGTTTTTGAAGGATTTGCCAGCAACCAAATTTTTCAATCCTTCACCGCCATAACTAGTCAATGGAGAAACTTCAACCATAGCATCTTCAGTTTCCAGAACACCGCCATTAGCAACAACCCAAGCAGTAGATCTCTTCAGGAAATTGGCCTTACAACTAATAGGAGAATCGTTGGCAACATCAGGACCATTCTTCAATGGAGAAAACTCGTCATTTCTTTCAACTTCCAAGCAACCAAACTTGTCCAACGAGACACCTGGGAAAACATCAAAGATGAATTGTTCCATCTTGATACCATTTGGTTCAGTTGGTTTCACAAATTTGCCAGTGACAGAGTCCAAGACGCCAATCTTCTTCTTGGCGATATGGTATGGCAAGTCCTTTCTGGAGACAATCCATTGAGGAACCATCTTGTTTAAAAAGTCGACATTGTAGTAGTGATTGACAATATTAGCGGCTCTAAAACGCAATTTACCATCAGCMTCGGTCATCTCACTCAACTCTTTGGAAATCTCAGAGTACTCAACGACACAAGGAGTCTTTGTGGCTTCATCCAGGACAACTAAACCAACACTTTCGTTTGCATCTCTCTTTCTCACAACCTTAGTTGCAACATCGCAGTTTCTTAAAGCTGAATAACCAATGAATTCAGGATCACCAACTTTGACAAGGATGTTGTCAACACAGTACATGTGGATGTGTTCAATGCCTCTCTTTTTGAAATCTTCAATGATTTCATTGTCAGCCAAAGCCTTATACAAACCACCATTTCCATCAGGGGATTCAACAATGGAATTCTTAGAGTCCAATAACAAATGCTTACCGTCTAATGAAACAGCAGGCAAGACACCTTGGTTGAAAAAAGTAACATCAGATTTATCCAATCCGAAATAACCATGTTCAGAGAAAAATGTCTCAGTGGCAACTCTAGTTGGACCAGATGTCATAACATACAGTGGAATGGTAACTGAGCCAGAAGCCAAACCAAACTTTGATTCAGTTAATTGCTTTAATCTGACGATTCTCTCAGCTTGAATTTGGAACAATGACTTGTGAGATGGCAAACCAACGTCATAACAACCTTTTGGTGCAGAAGAACCCAATCTGGTACCTTGACCACCAGCCATTAAGATAATACCAACCTTATTTTGTTTCAACTGTTCATAACCAAACTCGGTCCATTGGTGTAAAGTCTTTGAGTCAACATCCAAGTTTGAAGTGTAGCTTGATGCTGGCAATGGAGACAACTTACGTGATGCAGAATTGTTGGCACTGAACTGGATGGCTTGAGAAACATCAGAGAGGAACTTGGATGGGTTGGAGAGTTTTGACAACTGGTCTAAGAATGATGATTGTTCTTCTTCGGAGAGTTCATCCCAGTATTTGAATAAATGACCTTGACCTGCTTGGATGTATGCTTCTTTTATGTCGATTGATTTTGTCATTGTGAAAATTGAAGTGTGAAGTGATTGACGGGGGGGGTTAGAAAAGAGAAAAAATGATAGCAAAAGTTGATCAAAAGTAGAAAAGGTGTGGCATATATGTAGTATTTGTAGAGAAATAGGTTGGACTTGAAACAGTGCCAGAAAGAAGTGGTTTGCAGTGTTTGTGCTGTTTTCTGCATCCAGAATCAGAATCCAGATGGAACGGTCAACGCAGAACGCAGAACGCGGCGTTTCTTTGTTTACTGTTCAGATTCAGCCTTTGATCTCAGTTGGTGTGCGTGGCGGTACATGTTCGACTCTGCTGCGCTGTGGCTGGGTAATTCATTCCAAATCTGTGTGCCATTTTGAAACTTGTCATCCGGTCTATCAAGATATGTTGTCGAATACAGTATTCCACAACCARTTGAATATTTCAAACAAACTCACAGCACAAATGACAACATTAGAGAAGGCAAAACACATAGCATACATCAAAGCACTAGATGACCACAAGGACTTCATCGAATACTGGATGTCTGAACATCTCAGAATGAACGGTTTATACTGGGGAATAACAGCATTGTTTCTTCTGAAACATGAATCCGAATTCAAGACAGAAGATGTGGTAAAGTTCATTCAGGCATGTTATGATGAAACCCACGGTGGATTTGGAAGTTTCCCGAAGCATGACTCACATCTCTTATCCACACTATCAGCACTTCAAATCTTAAAAATGTACGGTATCTTAGAGGAAACATTGACTTCAGAACAACGTTCATCAACAGTGCGATTCATCAAGTCTTTGCAGTTAYCTGATGGTTCATTCCAAGGTGACCGTTTTGGGGAAGTTGATACCAGGTTCGTCTACACTGCTATTCAATCATTGAGCATCTTACAAGAGTTAGATGAGGAAATCGTTGATAGTGCAGTTGGATTCATTTTACGATGTCAGAATTTTGATGGTGGATTCGGTATGGTTCCTGGTGCTGAGTCCCAYGCTGCACAATGTTTCACCTGTTTGGGGACTTTGGCTATCTGTGATGCGTTGGATAAGATGGACAAAGATCAGACTGAGTTGCTAGTTGATTGGTTGAGTGAGAGACAAGTTAGTTCTGGGGAGTTTAGCGGTGGGTTGAATGGTCGTCCTGAGAAATTACCAGATGTTTGCTATTCTTGGTGGGTTTTGAGTTGTTTGGGTATCCTGAAGAAATTGGATTATATTGATGGCGAGAAATTGAAAGGGTTCATTTTAAAATCTCAAGATTTGAAAAGTGGTGGAATCAGTGATAGACCAGATAACCAAGTTGATGTGTATCATACATTATTCGGTATTGCTGGATTAAGCTTACTAGGTTACGAAGACTTGGTTCCTGTTGACCCTGTTTACTGTATGCCGTGCTTTGTCACAGCTACAATAAAGAAATACCCTTATTAGATCAAAKATTTTTGTTTTTATACAAAATCTATACAACTTAGCTCTAATACATGTACCAATCGAGGTGGTTTCACAAAAAGGAAAGTGTCTTAGTAAAGTGCCTTTTGTTTCGCCGTTCTTGTACCAGGATAGTATTCCAAATAAGATATCTTACCGTTTCTGTAGAATCTTCCTGGGTTCATCACATGACAGTTTTCGTAAATCAAATCAAAAGTAGGAGATGATGGATCGACCAATATCAAAGCAGTAGGTAATGGAACTAAGCTCAAGGCTTGTGCATAATTGGCATAAACTGGTCTTGTTTGTAATGTGAATGGTGATAAGTTACCTTGATCTAACAAACTCTTCACAACTTTTCTTGACTGTTTAACATCAGGGGATAACTTCTCAGTTTGTTTAATCAATCTGTCAATCTCCAACATTTCGTCTTCTTCCTCTTTGTCTTCCTCTAAATCTTTCTCTGTGAGTTTGGAAAGGTAACTGATATCATTTCTTGTAAATCGTTCGCATAGGTTATCTCTCACCACGACAATCTCTTGAGCAAGATAATTGATTCTGCATGGGTTCGTGACCCATTCAATATCATCCAACAATCTAGTCAATCTATTACCAAATATTCTTGGGATCTTAAATTTTGGGAAAAAAGCATTAGAATCCTTCGTAACCATAGAAGACCAAGGATCATTATCACCGGGCACAAAAATGAACTTACAATTCTGACAAACAACAGGGAATTTCTCCAATATACCAGCCAACGAATCAAAGTAACTCTTGTACAATCCAGAAGTGGTGATATTAGAAGAAGAGGAACCTTCAGTAGCATCAAACGCCAAACTAGTAAATGGACCATTGAAAATAATAGACACAATACTAGAACTAAAACTAGTATCAGTAGCTGCTTCGTTCAACTTACCAAAAAGCTTCTGTAACGCTTCCAACACTTTCAAATCATCCAAGAATAAATCGCCACCCAACACAATAAACTTATGTTCAGTATACTTAGTTTCCAAACTTAGCAACTTCTTCTTCAACACTGGGTCAATACGTCCATTTTTAACATACATTCCAGTGAAATCCATGTTTCCTAAAGCCTCCAATGAAACTTCACGACGTTCCGGAGGAGGATGTGCCATTGAACTAGCATAGAATTTTCCACTGCTTGAATAAATACCATCCACAATGACAAAGTTACCAGGAACAAAGAAACAGGTGTCTCTTGGAAAAATAGCTTGGGTTAGCTCTAGCTCAATGGAATCACTTTCATCTTGTAGTTGCCATAACCCCTTTGAGTTTTTCGTTAGGAGACCAAACAACACGAATCTTTGTCCGTGACGACCCAACAAKTTCTTGATTGATGTGATCTGATGGTGTGAGGTAGTGTTTGATGCTGTCGATGCTGTTGAGTTAAGAGCACTRAATGTGGATGGCTGGAAGGATTCGTTTCTTAAAAGTTTGTCTTTTAGGATGTTGAGTCTGGAAATGAAGTAGTTGATTGTATCTTGTGTCGATGGCAGTTCGATCAAGTTGAACTTAGCATCCTCTTCTTCAGTTGATGGCGGTTGGGTGTAATCAAATTGTCTTCTTTTAGAGTTGTATTTGAACCGTTTGTAGTTGGAAATTGGAACAATTTTGAAATATTCTTGCCATCTCAATCTCTCCTTCGGTTCCACCGTGAGGTCTGGAACAGATAGTGGTTGMAATAGAGACTGTGATTGTCTATCTTGATGAATTTCAAAATCAGGCTCYTCATTTGCACCAGTAACTAGACTATCCAACTTATTACCAGCCGTTGATGCTGTAACTGTTGTTGCAGCAGCGGCATGGTTTCTTCTTGTTTCTCGTTCCTCTTTTGAAGTGATCTCATTGATGATCATGGAAACACTGGGTCCATCAACAAACAAACCTTTATCTTGATCTTTCCATATCTTGGCTATCTTCTCTAAAAAGCTGATGGTTTTGGGACCTCTCCATTCATTGCCAAATTTGCGACCAATGTACTCACTGAGAATCTCTAGTGCTCCAGATTGAATGTTCAACCCGTGTTTTTTGGAGAGAACACGGTATGCCAGAGGTCTGAGGTTTGATGGTTTCAGTTGAATCGGTAGTATCACTGGTTGGTCCATTATTGTGTGGTGGTTGTGATGAAGTTGGGTAATAGGATTTCAGTTTCAATGATGACACAGGTAAACTTGAAAGTGTGAAAAAGTTGAACCACTTTGCAGTGAGAATTTGGAAACGAGACGCGTCTCGGTGGAGTTGTAACTTGTTTCTCACAGATCGATGACAAAGCTATTTTCGTTTTGTTTTTGCTCGTGTTGTTGTTTTGTGGAGAAAGACCAGTCAAGACTCATCAGCCAGTCAACCTCTTGGAACTTACCATAACACATAGAGCACATACAACATGGTATCTGAATACTTACGGAACAGGACTGCAGAAAAAAATGTCAAGTTTGCCAATGACACAAAAGATTACACATCAACAAGTTCAACAGACAGAGACACGTCAAGGAGACTCACAGAGACACAGAAAGGTATGAGAGGCAGAGATGCTACTGATTTCTTGAAGAATAGGAGAAGTGGCAGTGATATCAGTGGAACAACTTACTCATCATCATCATCATCATCATCGTCAACCTCAACAAGAGTAAGAAGAGACACGGGTACACCATCAACAAGAACAAGAAGTAGCTACAACACGTCAACAGCATCACGAACTTCAACACCATACTCGTCATCTTCATACAATACAACTGGCCCAAGACCCATTTTGAAACAAAGCTATGACTCAACTGAACCGGTCCACCCATCTCAATTAATGGGAGGGAAAATACCAAGTCTGGGTAATAATGTGAAACCAGAACGTGTTTTGAGAAAGATCCACAACAGAAAAGTCACTCCTCCAGACCTACATTCTGCATCTTACTACCTGAATTCTCAAAATGATAGAAACAACACTCAAAAAGCAGGATTGTGGGGCTTTTTGTCCAATACAGCCAAGAGTCTTTTCTTCAGTGAACCCGATCCAGTTTCTACACCACCAACATATAATACTGGAAAAACAAYGCTGAATAATTGGAATGAAAAGGAACTGAACTCGATGGCCACCAGTGATTACGAAAGAAGGAAAAGACAAGAAGAGTATGAATCACAACGTCGACAACAAAAAGAACAGGAAYGCAAAGAGACATTGGAAAGACAAAGGCAGCGATCAGAGTTGCAGAGAGAACGTGATGAATGTGAAGCTTTATTACGGAAGAAACAGAAATTGGCCTATGATTTACAAAACATTCAAGATACTCTTGATAAAAAGAGAGAAGAGGCAGGTGCTCGGATGGTTGATCGTAATGGGAACTGGATCAATGGTATTGAAGACAGACTGAGAGCAGATCAACAAGCTGAAAAATACACACAAACTTCCACCATAAATTCCTCTGTGAGCCCAGTCACAACAACAGTACAAGATAATAAAACAAAAGATCTTCAAGATGCACTAAAATCAATTCAGCTCCAACTTCAAGAGTTACAAAGAAAGCAAGACTTGAAATTTTCAGGTTATGATTCAAGAATTGAAGATTTCACAACACAAAATGAGGTTAAGACAGGAAATTTGAATTCTTTATTGCATGAGTTTTTGAAACAGACTGCGTTACAAAATAAGCAATGGAAAGAAGAGAGACAACAATTGGTGGAAGTCCTGAAAACAGTTGCTGGTCAAAAGAGAAAGAGAGGTAGTAGCTGGGATGATTATGATGATAGTGACGAAGATGACAGATCATCATATAGTGACTATTACGACTCAGATGAAGATGATAGACACCAAAGTAGAAAGAAAAGAAGAAAAGCCGATGTTTACAGCAAACCAAGAGATACAACTAGATCCAAAGATAAAGAGGAAAGAGAATATCGAGAATACAGAAGGAATAAGAGAAACAATGAACAAGCTAAAGATATGTTGGATCTTTTCCAGAAGAGTTTACAGAACGCTAATGCGGTTGGAGATGAAAATGTTCATTTAGCTCATGGTGTTGCTGATAAGATTGGTGATTTGAGAAAGCTTGATGATTGAAAGAAAATTGTTTTCGTATATGAATAGTTGTTGAATTTCTACTGAYGATTGAGTCTATTGTTTGGTTGATGGATGTTTAAAATAGATCAATGTCATAGTGTGTTTGTGCTTTAAGCTTTGTGTCTTGAAACATACTGGGTGGTCTCAATTTCGAAATATCCAATCATGACACTCCAAATTGTTTGCTTGCACTTTTTTATTGTATTTTTTGTTATAATATTTGTTTAATCGTTTGTATATTAGTAGTTTTTATAATTGATCTCTCAGTTAAAACTTTAGAAGTATATGTGCTGCCCGTTTGAAAGGTGTGCATTTGGGATGGATCTGCCAAAGTCTCGACTCTCGGCCTGCGGTTGACTCCTGACTCACTGAGCTTCCTAGTTAGCTGTCCTGAATTAATTCTATACATACAAATTCCCAATTACATAAAGAAATGGGACTGGTCGTCATTAGCTACCAGCAATATAGGAATGGCACAGTCACCAAGGGCCTGTGACTTAATTTGCCATTTGTGACTTCTCATTTGTTTCTGATCAAAAACAATCTTTTTTAGAATTGGGAATCCTCAATTACCACATCACAGCAACAAATGTCTTCCACAAAGCAACCTTCGTCAGAAGCAGAAGATGACGTTAAAGACCTCACGATCAAAGAACTATGGAAATTGTTAGACAACTGGCTCAAGACAAACGCACCTAAAGCATACGAGTCACTGAACCCACCAATCACAGAGACAAAACTTCAACAACTAGAAGCTGAATTTGGATTATCTTTGCCAGAAGGCTACAAGGAGTCATTACGGGTCCATAATGGATCATCTGATGATGCTTACGGTTGTGGTGGATGTGAGTACCTTAGTCATACTGYTGTGATGCGTCGTTGGGAATTCTACGTGCGTCGATATGATGGAGTACAATTAAAGAGTGATGATATTGAAAGTCATGCTCCGGAGATTCGAACAGTTATGTATTTCAAAAAATGGGTTCCTATCACTTTCCACATTGATCTTTTCTCATACTGTATCGATTTGGATCCAACTGAATAGGGAACCCTGGGACGGRTGATTGATATGGAARAAGGGCATTTTAACAGTGTTTTGGAGGGTGCGACTTTCAGAGAATGGTTCGCCAAGTATGTCAGAGAAGTCTATGATCATGATGGCAAGTAMTACTATGTCCGAGGACGTAATGTGCTAGCTTATAAAGATGGCTGGGAAATTTKTAAAGGTCAGAGACCGTATAGCTTTAATTATAATTTTGAGATCGAAAATTTGTGTTTGTATGTACGTTGAAATTTTATTTCTTAACTTTAAATTTTCATATTCCAATTAGGGGGTATATAGGAGTTAAAAAGCAAACAAAAACTAAAGATAATCAGACAACAAAAATCATATGCAGAAGATGATTTAAAGAAAACAGAAAAAGAACAAAAACGAATGTCAATTGAAAAGATGAGGTGCAACCAAGAAAGAGAAGATGAATACTGGAATGTGGCATGAACCGTTTAATGAAGAGTTTGATATATGTGTAGTAGAGATAACTTTTGATGAAGCAAAAAATGTGTGGGATAGCAGCCATGCAATGATGAAAGATAACTGAAGCCATGATTTAGCTATGCGTAAGCAGAGTAAAGGGATAATTGAAAGAGCATTGTGAAGATTCAATCGATATAAGTTATTTGACGGCCTACATGAAGGACAAAAAATAGTAGAAGACCAGCTTTTAGTGAGATAGAAGGCCGTCAAGTGCATATATCGAAGTTCAATGACTCGGGTGATGAATGTGGCAAGTGAAATGTGGGTGAAGTATAGGGTTGAGTATGAGAAGAAAAATGATCCGGTGGTGGGGCCTTGGTATTTGATGTTTGGCTGGAGGAAAGTGATTTGATTCGGAATGTTGAGTAAAGTGGCAGTGATTCGGTTTGTCGATCTTGAGTAAAGTGATAGTGTAATAGATGCAGGGTTAAGTAAAGTTATGTGAAGTGAAGTGAAGTAAAGAAGTAAAGTAAAGCAATATTGATTTGGGATAGGAAGTCATGACATTGATTGATAGACGCTGTGAGTTTGAATCACACCAAAGAAGAAGTCTTAAAACTCTCTTCAGCAATAGTGATAGCGGTACCTTGATCAACGACAGAAGTAGTCAAAGTGCTTGGTTCAGACAACGATTCAGGATACAAAGTCAACCAGTAAGTGGACTCACTAGACACGGTAGAGTAGTAAGTCTCGAGATGGTCAACTGTCTCAGTAGTCCATTTACCCTCCACAGTCTTGATTTGTTTCACGTCACCATTTGCAGAATCAGTGGAGGCGACTGTGGTGGATTGGTACATCTTCCATGAGTTTGTAGATTGGTGGGTCTTCGTGAATGGAGTTGGAAGAATGGTGACTACTGGGATCACTGTTCCGACAAGTGTCTTGCCGTCGGCTTGAAGAATGGTTGTTGCGGATGCTGGTGATTCTGTTGTGGTTGCTTCAACTTCTGCGATGGTGTTTGCTGAGTCTGGGGACCARCGTTGTAGTGCTGTGAAGGCATGTTGTTTTTGTTCTTGTTCTTGAAGGTTGTTGTTCTCTCTTTTTTCATTAGTGACCATCACTTGTCTTTGTGGTTTTGTCACCATTAGTGGTCTGTCAGCTAAAGTCATGGATTGTGAGACTGATGCCATGAGGGATAGGACAAATAAAGAGTTGTAGAATTGCATGTTTGTATGTTTGTAGTATGTATTTGATAATCCAGTTATCTTGTGATTTGATGATGATATTTGATGATGATGATCAGGTATGTTGAATCGAAGGAGAAGAAACAGAAGAAGGAACAGAAAGTAGGCTAGTTATATTGTGCAAGATTGAATAACCAGCCCAAGGATCTCCTGGACGATGAAAGGTGGCATACAGCAGTTTATAAGTAATCAACCAACACTCGGTTCAACTTCAACAACTAAGCAACGGATCAAACGTACCAATTATTCAAAAGGCCAGTTTAAAGTTGAAAAGCAGAAACCAAACCTAAGACCAATCAAACCGTCCATAAATAGGTGATGCATCAAAATATCTCTTCAAAGCATTTTCCCTAGCTAGTAYGCATGATGCCAAATTGTTAACGTTGTCAAGAAGCTAGCTAGCAAGGTATTATGAAGCAAAAAAGAAATTCAAAGCTCAAACCACATAGACGTCGTACGTGTCTGGTGCAAGAATTCTTTCACTCACCCGTTGAACAACACTCCTTTTCGTCCCGGTGGCTGTCTGTTCTTCCTCGTCATTATCAATTCTACCGGTATCGTGTTTCATGGAATCTATGTACGTTATGTGTGTGAAGTTGTAGCTGCCTTGTGTCCAAGTGTGAGTTCCACCACCCAAGGACCACCCAAGGACCACCCAAGGAAGGGCAAGGGCAAACATCCCAAAACGTTGTCACTGTTGCAAAAAGTCTATAATAACCAACTTGAGTGTGCCTGATTTTCGATGATTTTCCCGAAATCCATATTACTTTTTTTTCACCACTGACCAGCACAGCACTGCCATCTTGGAATGTCCTATTCTTCTGATTCTTCTTCTGATTCTTCTTCTGAGTCTTCTTATTATGTACCCCTGAATTCACGTGTAAAAATGGCAGAGTGCGGCTCACTGCCATTGTTCTGGACTGGGCCAGACTTTGACTTTTTAGACCACCTATAGGCGCTGAAATATTTTCAGGGGCCGGACGGACTGATCATCTATCTATCTTCAGAGACAGATTTGGAAGTATGGTAATCGTAGTACGTTGCATTTTATTTTTTTTTATCAGATTCAAAGGCGATTTACTGGCCCACCAAATTGCAGCTACTACTACAGCAACAACAACAGGCAACAACTGACAACAAATAAACAACAAACTACAAAAAAAGTACACGGTTTGTTCAAGACGCAAACCGTTTAACTTTCCACTTTTTCAACAATCTTATTGATTTATAAAATCAGAAATTTTATCAGAAATCACAATTTTAGTATTATTGATGAAGTACAAAGAATTTGGGATATACAGAATCACTTATATATCCCCTCTATAAAGTCCCGGTGTACCCGACTGAACGTGGTAAAGTCATGTGGTTCCAAAATAGTCCATGCACATCTGGCCTATATTCGAAGAAAAGGCCATATTCCCAGYTGTGCTTATTATTTGTTTCAAATTCATCTGATCTTGATCGGTAACATCTTGATCGGTAACATGGGCTAAAAGACAACCCCAGCCGGCTTTTGATATGTTAAACTGGTAAGTTAAACTGGTTTCTGATAACTGCATTCAGGGGCCATGGACCACTTGGCGTATGTTGGAAACATGGGTAGTACACACAGTACTAATAAGCGACCTTTAACAGTTTTCGGCTTCATTTGACTTCTCATATACCTATAGATAGGCGCAATGTCAGTACTCAAAACTCAGGTATAGCTTATTGAGCTTATCATCATCTGTCTGTTCATGTCAACACTTTAAAACTTGGCAACAACATAGCCTTGTTCCTGGTATCTGCCATGTCTCATCTTATCCWTGTTTACACAAACTGTCAAAYATTTTGCTTGTTTCCAAGTTCATTCAACTATCCATATCTTCAGCCTATATTTTCAGGTACCGACTTCATGAGCCCATCCAAAGCTATATACTTTGGCCACATCTTCAACTAATGTTTGAGTGTTTGCTGGTGTTGATATAAAGGTGACCATGCCTGTGCTTCTGAACTGTTCAGTTGGTTCAATCTAAGATCAATCAGATTTGAAGTTCTTTCATCAGTCAAGTTATCCTAGAATCAGAGTATACTTCAACCAATCCACAACTTTGCTACAGATAGACGAACTCTGCTACAAATTTAACCGAATTACTATATCAACCATCTAATCAACACTCATCACACAACTTACAAACGAATTCAAAAATGCTATTCACAACCAATTACACCAAATTTATCCTCCTTTTATCCCTATCTAGAACCCTCACAACAGCTCTTCCATTCCCAATAGCAACCGCCAACCCAAACCCTACTTTAAACTCAGGTCTAACAACAACTACAAACGAAACCAACACCGCAACTTCCTCAGCAACTCCAACTCCATCACCAACAACCACCTCAATCACCTCCGAAACCACACAAATCACACTGACACAAGACATCACAAACACGATCCACCTAACAGTGACCCAATACGTTGGAATCACAGCCAACCCAAACGGCTCCGAGCCTTCTTCCCAAACAACTATCTTTGGCGACAACGGTGACGTCTTGGCTGTCATTGGCGATCGTCCTACTTGTTACACTGTCACGGGCACGGAAACTGGCTCTGATGGTCAACAGCAGGTTACGGAAGTTATTGTTGGGTTCGTGGATCAGGCTTTGACTATGACTGTTGAGGCCACTCGTAGTACTGCTACGACTGATGGTGGGGATGAGGCTAGACAGACTACGTTGAGTACCGTTACTACTTTCGGTCAGTGATCTTCGTGACTTGGTCTGGATGTGGTTGGTTCAGATTCCTTAATTGGATTTGGTGAGTTGTTGGTGCAGTATGAATGACGATCATTTATGTTTCGGGTGGTGCTAAACTTGATATTCATGGAATTGCATCAGTTTGTGTTTATGTTTTGTTTTGCTATATGTTAAATATTCAAAAGGTTAGGTTGTGTGCCTATTTCGCTGATCAATTATTATGTTTCTATGAAGTATGTTGAATTCTTTTCTCGATCATGTTTTACTATATATTCTTGCATTCTTGCTACTATTAGTTTACTGTTTTATTACTTCACGTGTAAGTTCTATTTTTTCTAAAYTCAAAATTTCGTTGTACTATTATATGCCTAAGATAGCATCAATTCTTTGAGTTGGATATGGTAGTAAATTTTCGTCTTCGCCTTTGACTTAACGGAAATTATTTGGGTTCTGGCATTCTCGTTCATCTTTGACTCAATCATCGTCTTTMCCTTTCCCTRGCAGACATCTCTTTCGTGATTTTCTAATCCCGGTCTTCGTTTTCATCACCATCTTCGTGTCTTCATTCCTTCTTTTTGCAAAGCCCACCATACTCCCTAGAATACTTTCCATCATAGACGTCCTTAACAAACTTTCCGAAATAATCTTTGAAACTCGTACCTAGCAAATTACGCTCGAAATTGTCATCAGCCATAGTAATCACCTGACCCATTGATCCTTCTGCAGTTGGATCCAAATCAAGACAGTAATTATAACCTGAACCATCAGCAGCAAATGGAATCCATTTGCTTGACCACCACACTTGTTTGACTTGTGGTGTTTCATGCTCAGCTTCATTCACGTCGTCATCCTGTGCAACTAATTCCCATACTTGCCATTGTGAATGAGTAATGATTCTCTGTARTCTTCTGGTAATTTTGATTTCACTGCAGTCTCAAATTCTTCCAACTCTTCAGATGTAATCGATGGGTTCAAGGACTCGTAGGCTTCGGTCCAATTGTTCTTAAACCAGTTTTCTAATAACCTCCATAGTTCTTTAATGGACAAGTCTTCTGTGTTAGCAACAGATGGAGATTCTTTTGAGTCACTCATATTTTGGTGAAGTGTTCTAACTGTTATTGTTGTATGTGAGTTGGTTGTTCAAATATTTCAATTTGCTGCAGAGAGCATGAGTGGTGGAATTCAGGTTCTTATATAAGTCTAGCATTTTCCAATTGGTCTTAGATGGATAGTTTGTTGTTGTCCGCCCTGGATCATGAACATTGAACAACAGCTTATTGACAAGGGTTTAAGTTGGAATTTGACATTTGTCCGCTCGCTCAGGGTTAGTGACACGTGAAACGTCTGGCAGACATTTGGCACCTTTTAGTGGCCTAGTAAGCAAGCACAGCACTCCATCTTCGATCCATATCCCGATCAAGCTCCCGTTAATACCGTCAATTCAATAATGAGAACAAGAAAAGGAATGATCTAGGTGATAGCTCTCTTTGACTTGTTTACAATTGTTGATTTTTCACTGTATGTGGTCAATGCCAACGAACCGAGATTCTTAGTTGAATGAACAGATTTTCACGACATGTCGAACTTCCAAATCGATCAACTAAAAATTAAGCAAGTATATAGGTAATTCAGTGTAGCTACTACATAAACAAGGTWATATAAGTTAAATTTGTAAAGATTTTCACATGATTGGAAGTACCTTACATGTTCGATTTAAGTCTACTAACTGATTCCTCAAACCTATAAATACACACTATATATCCGAATAATCAACTTATATTCAACTGGTTTAATTTGTAAATGATTGAAGAAGCGATGGTATCAAATATAGTTCATATTTCAGTTATAGCTGTTATTTATTGGTCTAGCTTTGCCAACATGGTTTAACTTTTATGGACATTTTCGTCTCCATCTTTGACCTGATAAATCTTTACTCTCTCATACTTCTCTTTGTCATCATCATATTTGCCCTTGTCATCTAAGTGTACCCCCTATATAACTTATCCACACTCATGAGCATGCCACCATSGCTATAAACATCATACTTACCATCATAGACATCTTTAACATATTTCGCAAAAAATTCTTTGAAACTCTTACCTAGCAATACAAGGTCGCCACCTATTGTAATAGCAATCGCCTGTCCTTTCGTTCCCATTGGAGTTGGATCCATATCAAGACAACAAGTCAGAGTTTGATCATYGTAAGCAAAAGGGATCCATTTTTTGCTCCACCAAAATTGTCGAATTTCTGGTATTTCATGTGTATCTTCCTCTTCATATGACCATTCCCATATTCCGATCGCCYCTTCATGGTCACAGTAGGAGTAACCACCAAACATAGGAATGTACTCGTCAGTTGTACCATTATGGATAAGTAATGAYTCTTTATAATCTTCTGGTAATTTTGTTTGCACTGCTGTCTCAAATTCTTTTAACTCTTCAGGTGTAATTGGAGGGTTCAAGGACTCGTAAGCTTTAGGATTATTTGTTTTCAGCCAGTTATCTAACAACTTCCATAATTCTTTGATAGACAAGCATTCTGTGTCATCAGTTGACGGGTTTTGTTTTGTGTCACTCATGGATGATGTAGTTTTGCGGTTGTCAAAGTTGAGTGTGTGTGTAAATTTGTTGTTTAGGTATCAGTAACAACCTGTTAGTTTCATGGTCTGGAAAAGATGGATCATGATTGGTGAAAGTCAAAGTAGTTCCTATAGGTCTAACAGTTCTAGCATTCTCCTTGGTCTAGAGTTTGCCGCCTTCAATGGTATGATTAAGCTGTAATTTGAGTTGTCCTGTATTTTGGGTTTCAACTTTCTCGATCCAATTGGTCACAAGGACGGCCCAATTGAGACCACTTCGACACGCGGAACGTCGGAATGTCGGAACGTCAGGCAAAATTTGACCGTCATCACAGCTTGAAAATTACACCGATTCATGTTTCATTCATCCGATTCTACTATTACTCCTCTATGTCTCATCAACTTACCTATATAATTAAACTAGATCTTCGATCATCCGATCTGAAGGTTGAACATCACTTCCAGAATGACAGCCTGTATGCTATGAGTTATCAATTGAACCAACATATGGAACCAACATCAAAATATCAAGTATGGGTAATTAGCCAATTAATACATAGTAGGATAACTGAACACATATACAGCTCAGATATGAAGAGTGCATATACTAGCACTGAAAGTTGGTAATTCAAATATCCAACATTGACACGTGAGATGTTAGTACAACGAAACAGCCTTTGAGAGACAGATCATCTGTCAGTCTGATTAATTTCAAGTGTTAGTTAGTCGTGAACTACTTTGATATTGAATTTGCCAGCTAAGGTTTTGGTTTGAACATGAACAGATTTTCACATCAAGGAAGTGACAAGTTTAGCATTTCAAAGAATCAAGATCWTACGTACCTATTATCATCGAGGCCTTCTTTGTTCAATCAAAAACACCAGCATGGGTTAATCCGGTTTGAGTTCTCTACCTATTAATAGCAGCGGTGCCCATTTTCATTTTGAGCCGAGATTTGAACCATTTGCCATAGCCCATGTCTCGTCACTGGTGAACTAGGTATACTACGCCCTGATATTGATTAATCATATGTGACACTTCTTTCAGCCGTTGGTCAGGGAAACTGCATTCTCCATTTGATATCAAATTTCAATTGTTCCTGCAGCCTTATGAATTTCAAGATGACCATATTTTATCCTCTCTTATCATTTTACTGCCATGTGAATACTTTCCATGTATGTCCTGTGTCTTGAATCTTGATACTGGGTATCCACTTTCCTAGAATTCAAGCTCTATCTTGTACACTTTGTTTCAGGTGGAGTTTTGAACTGGGAGAACTTCCTTTGGCGTACAACGTTGATTGCTATATGAAGTGACATAAGATTGATGCAGGTGGTCTATATACCAAGCGCATGGGTTTTTGTCAATTGTTTGAAATTGATTAAGCTCTCAATTTACTGCATTCATTCACATGACAATCAACATATATGGTGTTTGCAAATATATATACAATTTGTGATAATGTGTTGCTGTCGTCATCGTGAGGCCATAGTATATGTCTTTTCGTTAATAAGCTTGATTGTATTGTAAGCTATAACGATGAATGAGCTAGATTGCAGTCCGATGGATCATGAAACCCATATACATATACATTGATAATTGTTCAAGGTACGTATATCGATGTACCTTAAGGATTATAAAATTCATCGATCAACGTACGTCTTCTCCCCGCATATATATGGACTCATGGACAGATCATCACTTCAGTTGTATGTATAGAAGCCTATATAATTTATATAGAAACTTCTTTACTATATGAATCAAATGATTCCAGAATCCATTCGATGACATCAAATTCTTTTCAAATCCCAAGTTGAATATTGGGTTTCAAAAATTCTTACATACATATTTTACAACGTTGAATCAATATATGTACATCAAAAATCATTGTCGTYTAATAACGACGTTAACACGTACCTTTTACGTCTAGCTAGCAGATAACATGTGTTGTCAATTCTTGAAACTGCCGGAACCACGTACTCGCTAACTTATAACACTTGTCATATGATCGATTAATTCACCCCTTCTTAACTCCTAATAGGACTTCAATGGAATGTAAACAACCTAATTTTTGCTAAATATACCCATACTATCTTCCAGAACCGAAAAATGGCTTTTGTTTGCGTACACCATTTGAATTTTGGGCACGTTTTAGCACATGAAGGCATGAAGGCATGAAGGAGCCTACTGGAGGTCGGGRAAAATGAAATGTCTCAAAAGCGCTAGTTGCAAAGCGTGAGAATTGTAATTTGTTGTTCTTTGAGAAATCACAATGATCATGAGCAAAAACTWTTACAGGTATCGAACGTTTTCATTTACCCAGAATTCGGTCTCTGAAACAACTCTGACAACTCATTTCATTTCACAATTCCAGGGGTTATCAATTGATCATGACGTTACATCCTCTCATATATGCCCCCCATACTGTTTGATATCCCAAATTGCCAAAATGTTATCATCCTGTTGAACTTTGAACACATCATCATCGCTCAGTGGCGTTTTACATAGCTCATGGCTCTACATGGTCATACAAACTACAGCTCTATTTTTTCCGTTAGATCACAACGTGCTGTGTTGGTCACATAGAAGCTACTTTAATTTAGTTCCAAGACAGCCACCAAACGCCGGTCCCACTTTATATTTATCATTTATCCACTAGTTGAACACGCACTTAGTTCTGACAATTGTGAATCGTGATCATCTCCCTGAAATTACGTGTTTACTATACTTTGGAAATTTCCTTCTATCGTACCTCATTTTGATCATTTCCATAGATCCACTTTTACAACCAACCAGTTCGGTGTTCAGATTCTTTAAATACAGAGCTATATTCCACTCTYTTCCATCAATTGTTGAAGCCTATCCATCATAACCCTCTTTATCACATTCATATCTTAACTCATCACAACAACATTTTATCTCAACCCTTTACAACTACATTTCAATCACATCCACTCACACTTACACTTAACAAAACACAAACACAAATATATTATCATCATGGCAGGTCTTCCTAAATACAATAGTTTCGATTCCTGCTGCATCAGTGTCATCTGTGAAGGTATCACCATGATCTTTGCTGGTCTTTATCTTTCAAGATGTAAGAAGTATCTTGCAGGAGCTGATTTTGGCACAAACGAAAGTCCAATGTTCTACACATCTTTAGGTTTAATGTTTGTCGGTGTCTCTATGTCCGCTAACCTTATTGGACGTGCTTTAGAAAACAGAATCTACCATGCCTACAACAGTTGTATTGGATATGGTGCCATGTTGACTACAATCATGTTCACAATCAACGGTATCATCCATCGTCATCCAGAACAAGATAAAGATCACAAGGACTTGCCACACACTTTACCAGATCAATGGAAATGGTTGACTTACGCCAACATTGTGTTATCTTGTCTTATGGTTGTGGCTTACTGCTACACTCATTCCGCTTACTATGCTTTGACTTCACCAATGATTGAAGTCCGCAGAAAGGYCAAGAAGGTTACTGCTTTGATGATCAGCAATGTCGTCCTTATGTTGGTTGCTTTGCCTATGCCTATCATTGTTCTCATCTTGGCTGGCCATAGAAAAGAAGATTACCCAGGTCGTCTGTTAGCTTGCTCTATCGTCATTGCCGTTGTTGGTTTCATCATGTCCATTGGTAGTATCTGGTGTTCTCACTTGGTTTATCATGCCTACTTGTCATTGGCTGCTCTAACTTTGATGATTTTGTCTGTTGTCACTGCTGTTCGTGTCCATAAGACTGGTATTATTGGTGAAGTCATTTTGGTGTCTATCTGTGCGGTTTGTTCCTGGATTGCTTTTGCTTTGGAGGGCACCATTATCACTTTGTGTGCTAAAGAACCTGTTGAATACGTTCGTGAGAAAGAAGAAGTGGAATCTAGACAATCTGAAGATCCTTTCATTTCACAACAAGACCCACCTCCATATAATAACATGAATCAGGCATATAACATGAATCAATCATATAATATGAACCAATCATATAATGTGAATCAACCAATGAATCAACCATATGATACGAATATGAGAACTCAATTATGATCTATTCGCCTTTMTTTTTTGTCTTTTTCTGCATTTGTGGACATTCTGTTCTTTGAATGTCAATATCACTATGCCATGGCTGGGAAATTACAACTTTTTGCAMTTTGGGAATTTTTAAATTTGCCTACTTTTCTTTACACATATTTACATTTTATAGTAACTTTTCTTTTATATCAATTGCAATCAATTACTTTATTATCTTAACTTCATAGTAATTTTTATAAATCATTCGGCATAGTTTGATTCAAGTATTTTCAATTTTCCGCGGGGTTAAGTACCAGATAGATGTATTTCAAAGCGAATGTTGCCATAAAGGGAAGGCGAGTGCTTCTTTTCGGGCTTATTAATCAGATGTAAGTAGTCCGCGCGGTCAACATTTGAAGCGCGAAAAAATTCAATATCCCAAATAGGAAATTTAAAAAACTGCAGTTTTTTTAGGGTCCCATCACCATATAAAGAGACCGCCAGCCATCGGTCTATCATGCCATGCTATAGGGCACAAATTACTGAAGAACTATGTATCCCRCTTAAATACTCACCAAGATATGGATCTGAAGTTTTGTCGTATATTTAAAGGTGTCAGCTTACCCCGATCGGCGATACATATCTTCATATAGATATAGCSTATACTATCTAGTGAAAAAATTTAACCATTAACAGGTATATTATATATCAGGAAGTAGAACTTGTATTTAAAACAATTTAGAGTAAAAATTCAAAAGAACTGGAAAATGGAATATGCAGTTCAAAGGTAACAGTATAACAAAATAAAAGTGCAATCAAGCAAAAGTTTAATGTGGTCGAATTGTAAAGTGTGGATGACCAGTATAAAATCAGAAGAGAAGGTTAATTGGAACAAAAAAAAACTTTAAAGCTGTTTAATAAGACAGGTGTGTGATTGTAGTGTATTGTAGCAAAGGACTATCATGTTTCAGCTAAAAAGGATATCAAAAGGATGAAGAGACCGCATTTTTTAAAAGAAGAGATTGGTCGGGATAGCCAGTATCGTGACGAGTTAGGCACCTTCGCATCATGGAAAAACGAGAGGGTGGACATAATCTAGTGAAGAAAATTAAGTTTGTGATTGACAAAAAAAGATCACAAGAATAAAATCTATCAGTGTTGATGGTGTTTGTGGCCCAAGTTGTTGCTTCTCTTGAAGACGTCACGAGCAGCGGAGGTGTAGACAGTGAGCAAAGTGGTCAAATCAGATGGAACGGATGAAGTGTCTGGAAGAACAGTTGGTTCATCAGTAATGGTATTGGCAGATTCTGTAGCTGGAGTGGTGTATTCTTGAGCATCATAATAAACAACATCAGAAGGAGCAGAAGGAGAAGCAGCAGAGTAGGCAACAGCTTCAGGGGTTTCACTGTGAGAAGYTTCGCTTGCTGAAGAGRSGTTTCCATTRARAACGACTTGACGGGATCCTGCAKMWTTAGMKGCACCAGGAGAGCCGATGATTTTAGCCACACCAGGAACATAACCCTCATTCTCGTAAGAAGAAGAGGCATCCCACAACATAACACCACCAAAGTTAGCGTTATYCTTGGCAATTGGACCGTTAACAGCTTTCCCCAGAGTATCAAGATCAATGTAATTAGCACCTGATGTTTCAGAACCTGGCAGACCTAAGAAAATCTTCATGTCCTTGTTTTTACCAACTGCAGCCTTTTTAGCCCAAGTATCCCAGTTGAATTTACCTTGGACGGAACAGGCATTATTGTAGAATTGGACAAATGCGTAATCGACTTGAGCGTTGGCTAACATGTCACCGATGGAAGCATCAGGGTATGGACATTGAGGAGCAGCAGAGATATAGTATGTCTTGGATGSGTCTTCGGCATATAACGTTCTCAACTTATTAGCCAAAGCAGCGTAACCTTTATTACCACCCATTTCAATATCAAAATCGAAACCATCAACGATGGAATCACCAAATGGTCTATCTTCGGTAGAAACACCTTTACCAGCACCAAAGTAGTTCCATAAAGTGTCGGCAAACGCTTCACCATCTTCCTTTGATTTGAAACCRTATGAACCAGTTCCACCACCCAAAGACAAGAAAACYTTCTTACCCAATTTTTGACATGTATTGATATCTGTAGCAATGGTATCACATTTCAATATACCATTGGCGCCTTTAATACCACAAGCATCTGAAAAGTTGATCTCGAATGGTGGATCATTCGAGGCACTAGAAAAATTATTCATGAAAGACAGAATGAAGATGTCAGCATCACCTTTTGAACAGTATGTGGCTAAACTATCTTGTTTTGCGGTAGATTGACCCCAGTATAAGGCAATTTCAGTGGCTGAGGCAACAGCAGATAATGATAATAAAGTTGTGGTGATAATACAGTTGGACAACATTTTCGAAATATAAATCAATTAAAATTGAGAATTAAAAGAATGTGGATATGTGAGTGTGAGGAAATTCGTAAAGAGAGTGAATGTAATTGTATAAACGATTGACAATAAGTTGGAATATAGTTAACAGATGAGCAGCAAAGAGAATGGTACTGGCTAAACTGTGTGAAAAAATGAATGTAAATTAGTAGTTGGAACTTGTTTGTGTTTGTTGATGTGTGATATGAAGCTTTTCAAGGTCATGACACAGTTGAAGAAATCAAAAACCACAGGAAAGGCATCGACTTAAATAGAAGATCAAGATCTCACATRAAAGATGGATTCATCATCATCATCATCATCATCATTGTGACAATAAAAGTAGCCATAACATGATCAAAGAAAGAACCATAATTCTTTGTCTGGGTACACATGAAACCTGGGTGATTTGGAAATGTCATATAGCATCAATGACCGGTAGAACTCATAGGAAAAACCAAACTTTCTAGGGTTCATGAGCAAAATAGGTATGCAGGAATCTTCAACTTAGAGTCTGTATCAGTACAACTATTCATGTATTCATGTTGGTATCAAATTTCAGGAGGTATACCCTAAACGCATATACCGGTAGAACGTTAGATTGAACCGAACCGAATTTAGTTTCAACTAAGCGGTAACAGATTTTTGCGATTGAACCACATGACATAAAGTACCCCTGATCTTTCCTTGAATTATTTAGCAGCTGAATTGAATCACCCATATGTTGCAAGTTGCCTAATTCACCGATGGTTCAACGGCAAATTAACGTGTTGGATTTCATAACTCCTCAAACATTTTCATAAAATTGTTTTGAAAATTGACAATTGTGATGAGCACGTAAGTATGAGCATAAATGATGGATGATAGAGATTGCATAGTCTGCATTGAAGTGATTGTTCTCTGATTTAGGCAGTCCATCCATTACACTAGCTAGTGATGATAGGTTAAACAACATTCCGCATTCGAATTTCAAAAATGTTTTAACCGCGACTTTCGAGTCTCAAAATTCAAATGCCGGCGCGATATTGGCTATCACTTGCCTTTTCACCGGTTCACCAATCAGAGCTCTAGCTAGTCTCAGATATTCCATTTCCTTTTGGTGATTTATCACGGAAAAGATAGACTTACAATAACCATAAGAAAGCTCTAAAAGAAAAGGAAATATAAGATTTTGTTGTCGCCGATATATGGCAGATGGCTGATTCTGGTGGTGGAAGGATGAGGATATCTAGATCATCGATCATCGGAGTTTAAGATGCTGGATTCCAAATCTACTTTGAAGACAGTATATATATACGTGATCTATTCGAATTACATGCACATGCAATTTAGAGTAAAAATTTTGAAGTATAATATCTAAGTTCAAAGAAGATGCATTAACAGAGTAAAAGTAATCAAAAAACAGTTAATTAAATTAAAGTGCTAGTTTTGTAAAGTGTATATAAAGAAAAATGACCATTATTTAAGATCAAAAGAAAAAATTGTAGCCAACGACATGTAGGTTAGGCTTGTATATATGTAGCAAAAAAGCACTCACATGGGCTATAAAAAAACATCAGAATTGAAATATCATCTGGAATGGAAAAAAAAACCGGAGTAGGGTATGAAAGCAGTATTTTTGTAGGAATAAAGCAGCAAATCATGTTTTCAGTAACAGAAATATATGCAGTAGTGGGGCAAAAAACAAATTAAGAAAGAGGACGTTAATGGTCTTGGTGACCAGTATCGTSACAAATCAAGGGAAAGCACATGGATGGAAATGAGTGAGAAAAGCCATGAGTAAAACTGGTGTGTAAAATAAAATCAAAACACGACATCTAAATTAATCAGTGTTGATGATGTTTGTGGGCCAAGTTGTTGCTTCTCTTATACAAGTCGTCAGCAGTGGAAGTGTAGACAGTCAGTAAAGTGGTAAGATCAGCTGGAATTGAAGGAGTGTATGGGATAACAGTTGGTTCAGAAGTAACGGTTATATCAGATTCTGGAGCTGAGGTGGTGTAATCTTGAGCATTAGAAACAGTGGAAGCAGCAAAAGCAGAAATTGAAGCAGGTGATTCAGTGTTGTAAAGTGTTTCAACATCAATTGAAGAGGAAGAAGCAGCAGGGTAAGCGGTACCGCTTTCACTGTAAGAGACTTCACTGTGTCCAGATGGCAAGAACTTTTCAGCATCAACGGCATAACGYTGACCATACGTGGCTGCAGAGGAACCAGTAGAGTGCACGAGTTGAGCCAAACTACCAACAAAACCAGGGTTGGCTGTGTAAGCAGAAGAGGCATCCCATAACATTATACCACCAAAGTTGGCATTATTAGCGGCAATAGGACCGTTGACAGTATTCGTGATAGTAGTGAGATCAACAAAGCCTGTAGTAGCAGCTGCTGTAGAACCTGGCAAACCTAAGAAAATCTTGATGTTCTTGTTTGGAGCAGTTTTAGCGTAATTAGCCCAAGTGTCCCAGTTGAAAGTAGCACTAACAGCACAAGGGTTGTTGTAGAATTGGACAAATGCATAATCAACATAAGCTCTGGCTAACAAGTCACCCACTGACTGATCAGGCCACACACATTGAGGAGCAGCGGAAATGAAATATTTTGTGGAAGCGCCTGCGCCGTAGTATTCTCTCAACTTAGTGGCCAAGGCAGCATAACCGGTTTGACGTTGATTTTCAATATCGAAATCGAAACCGTCAACAATGGCATCACCAAATGGTCTTTCTGCGATAGATTTACCAGTACCAGCACCAAAAGTGTTCCACAAAGTGCCGGCAAAACCTTCAGCTTCTGCATCTGAAGAGAAACCGTATGTACCAGCGGCACCACCCAAGGACAAGAAAACCTTCTTCCCTAGCTTTTGACAAGCCTTGATATCAGTACCGATCTGCTCACATTTGCCTGAGGCAGTGTTACAAGCACTAGCAAAGTTGAGTCCCATTGAGGAACCAGAAAAGGTATTCATGAAAGAAAGGATGAAGATGTCAGCATCACCTTTTGCACAGTAAGAGCCTAAACTCTCTTGACTTCCACCACCGGCTTGACCCCAGTATAAAGCGACCTCACCTGCTGAAGCAATAGTGGATAATGTTAATAAGGCTGTTGTGAAAATAGACTTGGCTAACATTTTTGTGATAYGTGAATCAATGAAGTTTGGAAATTAAAAGAGTGTGTAGATTTGAGTGATTGAAAGATTGAAAATAAGTTGGAATAGTTGACAGAGGAGCAGCAAAATGAATGATACTAGCAAAACTGTGTAGAGGAAGGAATGTAAATTGGTAGTTGGAACTTGGTTGTGTTTGATGATGATGATGGTGATGATGTATGATATCCAAATCTTGACACAACAGTTGAAGAAAGTAAAAAAGTCAGGAAGGTCTCCAACTTAAATAGAAAGTCAAAGTCCCAGAGCACCACATGGAACCAGACCCATCATCTTAGCTGTAACTATAACAGTAGTCATAATGATCAAAAGAAGAACCATGATGGATCACTTGGGTACGCGTAGGCATGGGTGATTTGGAAATGGCATATAGCAATAATGACCGGTAGAACTCATAGAAGCCAAAAAATTGAGCATGGAATTAAGCATGGGATGAAAGAGAGGTCTGTAGGAAACGTCAGGCACTGCCTATTTGATCAACTGAGAGGTGACATATTTTTTGATTTAACCACATAACACCGGGAACCGGCTCATCTCACTTTGAATCATTTAGCAGTTAGAGTGAAATACCCATTTCAACTTGCCTAATCCTTCATATGTATATTTCAAGGCAAAWTTGACATGATTTTTCTACTTGAATGTTCGTGATCCTTCAAAAGTTTTCGTCTAATGTAGTCTGTATGTGGAATGCTAGCTAGCCTTAGCCTTGAAAATTGGAACACGGGAAAATGGTCACTGGTGATGCACGTAAGTATGGAGATGAATGATGGTAATGACTGGATATTCTTCTTTCTTATTTAGGGTGGCCARTGAATAACAATATGGAGTAAGTTTGAAACGAAAACCGAATCGCAAATGGTTAATGGACCTCCTGAGTCCTCATTAAATTTGACACAACTAAAATCCCARATCGGCCATCAGTCATTTTTTTGACCTCCAAGAACGCCCAGCTCACAACCAACAACACCAACTTGGCGCTTTTCTTTGCTCTGTTTGATGAGTTCCGCCTCAACAATATTCGATCGGTTCCATCCGTACACTCCATACAACCTTGATTTGCAACGAAAACCGAGTACAAGCTTAATTACACACACTTTTGATCTTTTAGGTAGATCACTAACTATATCATTACCGGTATTTCATCCATAGATAAAAATTCTGCCTAAAAAGAAAAAAGGCAATTATGTAGGTTTGACATGCATGAGATGTTGAGATAGCCCGGCTCTTTCAATTTATTTACACTCAAAAAAAATTCTCATGCAAGTAGAGAGAAGCGTGATGTTGGGTCACGTGGTCAATGGGTGATACTCATTTAACCAAAGTTTTTTCATATTTTCATATATCAGAAAGTRAACCATATATATTCAAACAATCTAGAGACAAAAAGTATTTATAAAAAAGAACAGTGCATAATATGTGCCAAGTAGTAAAAGAGAACGTAGATTTAAGAAAAATTCAATACAGTTCAAAGGCAACAGTAACAAAATAATAAAGCAATCAAAAAGAAAACAGCTAAAAGTGCTAGTTTTGCAAAGTGTATAAAGAAAAATGACCAGTAGTTTTAGATCAGATCAAAAGAAAAAAGTTGTAACCAAAAGACCAACGTTGGAGTAGTAAGAAAATAGGCGTTGGCTTGTATGTAGCAAAAGAAGCACTTGGGCTATAAGAAAGAATATCAAAACAAGCAAGAAAACATTTTTTGGGGGTATGGAGTGGAGCAACGTGGAAATAAGACCTGGAGTAGGGTATGAATGCAGTGTCTTTTTATTGGATGAAGCGGCAAACCATTTTTTTGAAGCAGTGTTAGAAATACAGGTGGGACAAAGAACAAATTAAGGAAGGGGGAGTGTTGGTCGGGATAGCCAGTATCGTGACGAATTAGGCAASCACATCGTAAATAAACAGATGGATGGCAATGAATGAGAATAAAACATTTGTAATTGTTGTTGTTGAAAGAAAAATAAAACACGAGATCGAAATCAATCAGTGTTGATGATGTTTATGGCCCAAGATGTTGCTTCTCTTGAACAAGTCACCAAAGATAGAGTTTGATCTCTTAGTGAAGCTGGATTTTTGGTCTTCGTAGTTACAACTGATTTCAACTGAACTACCACTAGTGTAAGCGTAACAAGTGGAGCCACCACCACATTGCATCTTGACCCAGCTACCTTGGTTACAGACAGCAAAGTCACCTTCTGGAGAACAGGAGATTTCACCAGATGTACAAGAATCAGCAGAACCATTGTACAAACCAGCATCGTAGTTCTTGTTCAAACATTGAGCTTGAGCCTTMCCGGATAATGAAGAGCAGTCAGTGTAACCAGAAGCAGATGAAGCAGTAGGAGCAGCAGCTGAGGCAGAGGTGGTTTCAGCGTAACCAGTGGATTCGGAATCAGCTGTGGCAGTGACAGAGGTGTAGACAGTGAGCAAAGTGGTAATGTCAGCTGGGATAGATGGAGTGTATGGAATAGCAGTTGGTTGAGCTGTCTCAGAGACAACAGATTGTGGAGTTGTGGTGGTGTAACCTTCAGCAGCGTGAGAAGCAGCAGAAGAAGTAGCACCGGCAGTGTAAGCAACTGAAGTAGAAGCTGGAGCAGGAGATTCAGGGTTGGAAGATGTTTCAACACCTGTAGAAGAGACAGCAGGAGCAGAGTAAGAAGTAGCTTCAGTAGCTTCAGTGGAAGAAACAGATGAGTAAGCAGGAGCTTCAGTGCTTTCAGCAGCAGAGGAAACTTCACTTTGTTCAGCAGAGGAGTAACTTTCAGCAGTAACGGCAGAAGCAGAATCAGAAGAGGCAGAGGCAGAAGAGGAATCAGAAGATCCGGAAGAGGAACCGTCCAAAACACCTCTCAAATCAGAAACAAAGTTACCGTTAGCGTAAGAAGAAGAAGCGTCCCACAACATGACACCACCAAAGTTGGCGTTATTAGCGGCAATGGCACCGTTGATAGTACTCTTGATAGTATCGGTGTCAATGTAACCAGAACCAGCAGAAGCAGAAGAACCTGGCAAACCTAAGAAGATCTTAATCTGATCGTTTGGAGCACTTTTAGCAAAATCGGCCCAAGTATCCCAGTTGAAGGTACCATCGACGGAACAGTAGTTGTTGTAGAATTGGACAAAAGCGTAATCAACCTTAGCTTTAGATAACAAGTCACCAACGTATGAATCTGGGTATGGACATTGAGGAGCAGCAGAGATGTAGTATGTCTTGGAAGAATCCTGAGCATAGTAGTCTCTTAACTTAGTAGCCAAAGCAGCATAACCGGTTGCACCACCACCTTCAATATCGAAATCGAAACCATCAACGACGGCATCACCAAATGGTCTCTCTGAAGTAGATTTACCAGTACCAGCACCAAAGTAATCCCATAAAGTTTCGGCAAAACCTTCAGCAACTGAATCAGAAGAAAACCCATAGGAACCAGAGGCACCACCCAAAGACAAGAAAATCTTCTTGCCTAGCTTTTGACAGGTCTTGATATCTTCACCAATCTGGGTACATTCCATTAGACCGTTATTGGCTCGTGTGCCACCGCAGGCATTAGAGAAGTTGATGTCCATTTGAGCATCGGCACTGGAAAATGTATCCATGAAAGAAAGGATGAAGATGTCAGCGTCACCTTTCGAACAGTAGCTGGCTAAACTCTCTTGTTGGGTATTAGCACCGGCTTGACCCCAGTATAAAGCGATCTCAGAGGCTGAAGCAACAAATGATAATAAAGCTGTTGCGATAATAGACTTGGCTAACATTTTTGTGATATGTGAATCAAAGAAAATTGGAAGTTAAAAGAATGTGAATTTGTGAGTGTGGGGAAATTTGTAAAGAGAGTGAATGTATTGTACTGACTTAATTAAAAGATTGACAATAAGTTGGAATATAGTTAACAGAGGAGCAGCAAAAAGAATGGTACTGACTGAACCGTGTAAGAGAAAGAATGTAAAGTAGTTGGAAGTTGGTGGTGTTTGATGTTGTATGATATAAAGCTTTTATGAATCATGAAACATGGCACAGTTGAAGAAAGCAAAAAAGGCAGGAAAGGCTTCGACTTAAATACAAAGTCAAGACCCTAGAGCACCAGATGAAACCGGGGCCCATCATCAACATTGTRACGAAAACAGTARTCGTGGATGTGTCGCCTAGGTACGCATGAGAGCTGGGTAATGTGATAATTTGAAAATGGAATAAAGCATTAATGACCGATGGAGCATGCACACACATCATTCACACTCACATGCACATGTGCATGAAAAAGACCAATTTCACTAAGGCATGCAAGGCTTAAGAGCTGARCAATAGGCCATGAACTAAAGAAGGATCTGCAGGAACCGACAAGTCATAAGTAGTCAAAGCTCAACACCGGCACAACTACCTGCCATATTACCATGCCAGAATCCGTCGGTGTCAAATTTGTCAAATCAGAAACGCGTACCGTTAGCACTAACTCGATCGCACCGTTTATTTCTTCAACTACCTTGCTAAGCTGTAACATATTTTCATTCATCCATATGGAGCACTGGGCTCATAGTTCTTTGAATCATTCATAGAAGCCAAACTCTAAAGTAAATCTTATCATCACATGGTGGTTGCCCAATGATCCATGTATTTCAACGGCAACGAGGGATTTCAATTTTGAATGTTCACATGTGATGTAGCCGTATAGGTGAGAAAATTTTGGAACACGGGAAAACTGATACACGTAAGTATGGGGCAGGTGAATGATGAATGGATATGATGATAATGATTGCATGACCTGCATAGAAGTGCTTGTGTTGCAAGATAGGCTGGCCAGAGTGACAATGCAGTTAGATGTGAAACAATCATCGAATGGCAAATGGCTAATACAACCTCCTTCCGCATTGGAAGGGGTGCTTTGGCTTTGAATTCAATCGAATCGCTCACAATCAGATTCAAGAATAATCAGATTCAAGAATAATCAGATTCAAGGCGCGTGTACGTTGGTGTACGCTGGTGTACGTTGAGCCTGTCATGATTTCATAGGTAATTAGCCAGTTGTTAGTGTGAGTGTGCGCAGTGTGCGCAGTGCTCAGTAGCCAGGAATCGACGCAGTGCCTGTCTGTGCTAGTGGCGGTGCAGGCCTTYACGTATCCACACACCATGCTCATGTAGCCAGTCGATGCAACGAAAAGCAACAAGCTTCACTTATGTTTTCGAACTTTCATCTGGATCATAACCATATCCGCCATTCAGAGTTAACTTAAACTCTAAAAAGCAACAAACACCGAGACATGTGTACCTTTAATTTAACTTCACGTTCATCCGGTCTCGATCGTTTGAGTTTTATATAACAGTAGCTAAAGGGTCCACCTAGGACAATCACATGGGCAGAACTAGATTGAAACCTGCTACAACTGACGTTACGTTACCAACACATAGTGCATATTAAGACGTGTATCAGATCAAAATTGTTACTTTTTTTATGCGTTAATAACCCCACTTTTATTTATTGATAGATCATTTACTTTGCCCAACTAATATACTTTATACAAGTTTTCAACAAATTTCAGGGGTCGATCTGTGATTTTTACTGTTTTCAAACTTTTCAAGAGATTCAGTTTGGGTATCCATGTAGTTTATCAGTTTTAATTTGACCAAAGGGGTATAATTCTAAAGGGAAACTCGCCATGGGTGTTTCCACTAGGTGATGAAATCACAATTAACAGCATTAATGTTAATAAACTTGCCGTGTTTGTTTATTTTGACACAAAGAGATCCTGATTCCCCCCCTTTGAACTTATACGCGTTAAAAAAAAATGACGTGTGATGAAATTTTGAAAAAAAATCTCTTCTTCAGCCACAAAGCACGGCCGCATCGACGCGTCGTTTTCTCTGGCTTTTCGGTCAATGCTGTTTCGCTAAAGCTGCAAACCAGCCATTTCAGCTCATTAGTATACAGACCAGAACGACAAATCATCTTTAGTTTACTGTTTTTCACGAACTAATGGCTAGCTTGCAACTGTCTGAAAGCAATGTAAACATTGTTACCCATTGTCACTGGTGTATTAGTTGGTAATTATAACTTGTTCTATTGATAGAAGACATATCCATTTGGATCCATCTCGATTTCCCATTTTTGCAAGACACCTGGTATACTGAGACCAACTGACATGCGCATACATTTCATCTGTGGAGTCATGAATCGAATGATCAGTATTTGTAATCTGCATATTTAATAGATTCTATAGAYGGACTATCAGAAATGACAACAAATGGTATACCTTTTTTCTCATGGATTTACCATCAAGCCACATGGAACTTACCTGAAATCCATGTTACTTTCCATGATGAATTGTGTTGATATGGGCCAGTTTGCTTGGCCTCTTCTAGAAAGCCATTATCTATAATAAAATTGAATTGACTCAGCTTCTTATATTCCATATGTGAATTCTATATATAGTCTGAGCTATGCTAATTAACTAGCTAGCCATATGACTTAACCCATCAACATGTCATCACAATTGCTTTTGTCTTTTCTAGAGGGAATCTCCAAAAGCCACGATTTTGTTGAGCCCGGAATAAGCAGTGCGCTCCAACATGATCAATTACACCTCATATATCAACAATAATCAACAGCCAATCAATTAACTCATTTCTAAGTAACGTAGTAAATTCTAGATATTGATCGTGAAGGTATGGTCAAATGTGCCTACATCCCAGGTTTGAGCAAGCCCACAGGGCCGGTGAAAGTGGCGTTACTGTCCAACCTGGTTTGGACTAGTATATCGTTTTATTAACGTGGTATTGATAGGTACAAATCAGATATATAGGATCAATTAACTAAGTAGAAGAAGCTGCAGCATAGCACATGTATCGTATGTCTGGCCTCACCAAAGAGAACGTTTTTTGAGAACTTCGAATTAATCGATAGTCTTTCGCACCATGTGTACATATCCAATTGAAGATGTTACTTGCTACCCAGCCATATATCATCATCATCTTGTTTTCCTCAAATGGTAAATGWWAAGGGCATATTTTCATGCATGAAATGAAGAGAAGTTAATTGAGAACATGTCGATCAGCGCCCAAATCCGTTAATAGTGGTCATTCATAGTTGGCTTGTGTCTGATAACAGGCCATTTTGGTGACAATTGGCAGATGTTTCTGTGAACCAAATCAACATTGATAGCTAGTACTCACAACKTCAATCACATGGGCTGGACTAGCTAAATGCTATTCATCTTCGCCTGAACGTAACGCGTTACGCGTCACAACTCACGAGTCCTAAGTTTCAGCATACATTGGTGTCTTTCCTTTTTGAAAGCACACTTTCTTTTTGCTTTTCCATACACTTCAATGCACATAATTCAGGGTCCTTATCTTTATTTCATCTAGCTTTAAAATCCACTAGCTGACTCTATTTTGCTGATTTTGTTTCTTTTCGCAACTTAAATTTATTTATAATAATTTCCAGCTTTTCTTTTGAGAACCATGGTAGGTAAACGGTCCAGATCGTGTCTGTATGCGTATTCAGCTCCCCTTGCATTCTGACGTTGTTTTCCAGCAGGATTGCRGTACATTCTTTTTCCTTTTTTGAACACTTGAGTTTTTGGATCCTATGTGTGTGTGTGAGCAGGATAGGCAATGGTGGTAGATAAATCGTCCAAGTTGGACTGGACCTAGATGCTGGTGGACAACAGTTAGTGTTGGATCTAGATTCTCTAAAGCAGTGGGTGTCCGCCTTACACTACAGCAAATGCATGGATGATAGGGTGTAGAATTTGCTGAATAAGTGACCTGTGACTTTGCATATTAACTTCTGAGTACTGACATAACCGTTTATATTCGAATCCATGAATGCCAAAGTTTTGTAAAAAACTTGTTCTTGTATGCTCTAGACCGCTTAATTTAAAACAACATTGGGTCATTCATAGTTTTTCTTATTCTGTTGGTGAGGAGGGGGCTGGGGATAGTCTTTGAAAAATAGAAAGGTGATTGAAACTCAGGCCTCGGAAATGTGGAAGCTCTTAGATAAATTGTGTGGATGGATACTCTGTTTCTGAATGCATACATATTTGGGATAAAATGATGATGATCCAGTAAGTATTCGTTGCAACTCGTGTAGACAGTTTGGATGCAATCGGTGAATTGGTGGATATCCTGATGAAGTGTCAACTCTTTGAAATTGATGTTTATTGTGAGGTATGTACTTCTTAAACTGGAAAAATGAATAATATTGTTATCTTTCTTTTTGGATTTAACCTTCAAATTATTTAAGGATGTATATCATCCGATGTGGAATTGATCAGTAGGTGTTTTAACAACAGCATTTGGAAACTATTACTCAAGACTTGTATGGCTTTGGAATTTCTCTGTTTCGTTCGGACCGTTGATGTTTCACATTTCGGCCGTAAGTTGAAACTGGTCGTGTGAAAACCAATTCTTAAACGGAAATCTGAAGACTTGAAAGTTGAGAACGTATAGCTATTTGAAGTGGAAACTCCAGTACATTGTTTCTTGGTGGGAGTTTGAAACTTCTAATGAGTCTTTTTCAAACAACTAATCCAACATGTGTTCTTTTTATCAGATATTCCACTGTTTTCTTTCAAGCCATTGAATCAACTACCCACCGTATTCAATCACTTCACCAGAACCACATGCTCTGGTCCGGCTTCGGTTCGGTACTCCAGGATCCAACCCCCCCCCCCCAACATGTTTGAATTGAACTTCACTTTCTGTGCTCCAAAATGACCAATTGGTTCTTGTCTTCAATAGTCAAATTTTGAAAAGCAACTCGTTGGTACCATTGGCTAATGAATCAACATCTTCATCAACTTGTCCAACTTTTCCAATCGTTAGAAATGGTCAAACTTTCAAAAGTTAATTCAAAAATCAGAAATATCGTCAAATTTTTTAGTGTTAGCATCATTGAACAGTGAATATCAAACTATCTGGTGAAAGTACAAAACAGCTGAGTCCAAAAATCACTGTGAGTCAACTTCAGTCGATGACCTATCAAATTCAGATTGATTGATAAGATGCTAGATAGAAGGCTAATTTTGTTCTACGGTCAAGCTTACTGAGTTCATGAGGTTGAATATGATAATTGGTTATGTGTCCAAACTGACAAATTTTGAAACCAGAATTGAAACCATGTTGTCCATCATTTTCTCTTAAATAAGCTTCAGGATTGGACTTTACTGAAAGTGCTATAATATATTGCCTAAAAAGCATGACTTTGAAACCCACATGTTGGAGTGATTTTTTCAAAGATAATTTCAATGTTGAGTTTAAGCGTTCTGGAACCCCATTTGCCGGGGGTCGTCACCTTGTGTCGTCTTTTAAATTGGTCCATGGGCAAAAAAGACTCTCATTTTTTTTTCAAATATTCTGTTCCTTTAACTGGCATTAAGATTATCATACTATAACCAAACTGATTGTTAACTTAAGGCTATGATTCATAAAAAAAATCCGGTCAACTCTTCATCCCTCTTAAGATATGAGCAGAAAATATATCTACAATTGTTTTGATCAATGAGTTTGCAATCACAATATTCATTCCCGATTACAGCAATAACATATAAGAATGCAGTGTCTACAACAGTTCAAAGATAATTTATAGGAGTGGAAAACAATAATAGCTCGTGGCTGAAAAATTGTATTATCTCCCCTTAACAATGGTGATGACTATTAAAGTAAATCGATCAGTTGGTAGATGTTCAGTGGTTTGAGATCACACTATTTATTGTTGGTTTTTGGTTGATAGTTTCGGCAGTYCGTGAATAGCAATATTGATAGTTAAAAGTCTGAAATCAACTTTGAACACCTGGTGTGACAGCCATAACACACCAATATACATTTGCTACACAGAAACGGGTAACTCCAGCATGGCACCGCTATCACATATAATYACCAGAGACTATATGCAGCATATCGGGAATCCATTGTATTTACTTCTATAAACAAAGCAATGAAAATATATTGTACCAAAGTTCTCCATCAAAATCAGTAGGTTAAGAAGATGATCATACTTCTTCCATCTCAGAATTAAGAACATTTTCATATTCATYAGGGGTCAAAGTTTCAATATAGCTAGTGAAGGTGATAGGATTATGGGGTGTCAACAACATATGGTCAGTTACCAAGTCAACAAAAGAAAAAATGAACAATACTCAAGAACCTCTCTCAGAGGAGCAATTATGAATAATATCTCCTAGCATCAGATCTTTTGGTGGGTTGTCATGATATTTTGTTGCAAACCAAGCTGGAATTACTGGTAAGTGACTTCTGTCTTTGCTGGAGTAATGACATATTGGTAAAGCACTTTCTGGTATTGATGCTTAATACACTGGGCCCTGGGGTAAAGTCATACAGATTTCCTCGTCAATTTGCGCATTTAAGTAAACAAAAGAGGATTTATAGTGCAATTTTTGCTGTGTGAGTTTACTGTGTTCAATAAGATGATGAAGGTGGTCTGTTCGAGAACAGTTATAGATGAACAATCATTACCAAACATATTAGGGCTTGCAGTGAAGGTGAAGAACACCATTGGCTTATTTGGGAGTGATTGTCTTAGAATTTTTTGGGAAATTGTGAAGAGTCATCAACCTTGCCATGTTGGTCTCTTCTTGGTTGACCTTACCATGATGGTCATGCATGCTTGACCGGTGATGGGTTTCTGATGCTGGTCTGGATTGATGTCTTTTGTAGCTTTTTGAGATTTCCTTTGCTAACTTATTCATTTTTGGAGACATGTTGCGAAACTGAAACTATATGTAACTAAGAGCAATAATTACGAGTCACGAAGTCGATATAGCTACCACATGTGGATATTATCCATGAACAATTTTCAAACTAACTTGTTTGTCCGAACAGCGCTCACAAATTAAAACAAGATCTGGCCGGCACATGCTAATATTTATTAATTGAGTTTCTTTTTTTTTTAAGTTATACTTTAAAATTTATAAATTTAAAATTTAAAGAAAATTTGAAGTATATATACGTAGACGGAAACTCGAGCTATAGCTTGCAATTAAGTCATGAATGCTAAATATAGTCACATGCGTAATTATATTCTCTTTGAATTTTAATTTTAATTGCTATATATATTATTGATGCACCTATARAGCAACTTCTCTTATTCAAACTTTCTACTCTCAATTCTGTTTTGTTTTAATTGACGTTGTAATWWATATTGAATGTTTCGTATATATTAGATTGATTTCTATTGACTAAATTAACGTATGTGAAAAAAAAAAGTCTAAAGTCGAAAAAATTATAGAGAGCTAGGTGAGATCCCACATAAATTTCTCGATATATCTTGATTTTTTTTTATACCATAAAAATTATTTCATCATCCTGACGTTGATTGGTTTRATTGATGAGGTTACTGTGTATGGTGACACTTTGTTATATATACTTCAMTACAGATTAAAGTAATAGGTTAAAAAAAAATTAACCTATTAGTTTAAATTTATCAATATGAATTTTTTTTTATATGTAGATATGCATTCACTATAGACGTACTGAGTTTTATTGAACCTTTTTTTTACATTTTTTACAAATTTAATTTAAACATTTTGATTACATTTTTTACATTTTTACAGTTTTACAATTTTTTATTTATATATACAGTTTAATTTTTACATTTTTACAAGATTTCATAATTAAAAATTTATACATGAGGTTTAAAATTTGAATTTTGAAACCAAGTATATATATAAATTTACCACAAATTCTAAATCTTAATAAAAAAAGGCTAGGTGAGATAAATTTCAAGTTTGTAATAATTTTAAATTGATCGAGAATTGATCGCCAGCCCGCAAAAATTCAAAAAATACTATCTTGAAATAATAAATGCAGGTGGTGCACTTCTTCAAATGAGCTGATTTTAAAATTATTAATGGTCATTAAAAAAAAATATAGTCCATGTGGCACGTATATATACTTTTCCAGAAGGTGAATATAAAATTAAAAAATGATAATTGAAAAAATAAAAGGTGATATTTTTTTTTTTAACCTGATTAAGTTCAAGATTATATTGATAAATTATAAAACAGGAGAGTCTATTCGAATTCGATTAGACTTTCAGGTATAAATACATGTTATATATAGAAATTAGTTAAATATATAATTAAATTTTATATTATACCAAATACTACTTGCTTTTTTTTCAAGTTAATGAATATAATTTTCAAATCAAATTTAACCATATAGTCGAWGTCAACAAAAGTTGATCTATCCAGAATTTTTTTTAACCTATATAAAATTTCAGTTTTTTATTAAATTAGCTGTAAAGCCAATATGAAATACCATACGAAATCGTTTGGTATATCTCTATAATTGGTATATGGCGTCTATAAATAATTTATTATAAAAGTATATGTTATTAAAATGTTTATGAAGAAAATTCGAGGTTGTTATCCTTTAAAAGAGGTTTAATTTATATAAGGATTGGGAGTTTGTAAAAAAAGACAATTCATTACCATATTGCAATTTAGCTGCTYTAATGTGACGTTTGGTGGAATGGAAGCATACAAGTGAATATATATATATGTTCAAATTAAATGTTTAAATTGAACATTATATTAGGTTTCTTTTTCCCAAAATTGAAGGACCATGGATTTGACAAATTTGCAACTTGAACTGGTTTAATTTATACGGATATAACCTATAGGTAAAAAAAATCAATTTTAATTATAATTTAGCTTCCAAATAATTTGATAAATTGTCCTCAGATTTAATTCTCAGATAACTTAAAAGTGTTAGCAAATTACACAAATAGTTCACATGCTGCACGCAGTTAATTTAAATTTTTATTTCACAGAAGAAAAAAAACTAGTAAATTATATGTAGAATAAAATATTTTGAAAATTATTTTTCAAATATATTCATGAATTTTTGTTTGCAAGATAAACCCTATAGAATTTTTATTGAAGCCGGAGTTAGAGTTTGATGCTCTGGATGAAAAAAAGTTATTATTTTGATTCATGATATTTTAGACTTTAGTACGTTTAATAAATTAATTTTCAAAATAAATTCCTGCAGCAACTAGATTCATTATTATATATTGACCATATACGAATTTGATGCTTATTTTGGATCCCGACGATTGATTTCTTCAATCAACCATTTATATACTAACTGCAAAAGCTAGACATGATCTTCCCTGGCCTTGATGATCCCATGCAGCTGATCTATATAAAACTCTCTAATTATYATTTTCAAAAATTTAAATTGATCATTAAAATTAAGAACTATTTCATTCCAGTTTGAGTGACTAGCAGCTCAATTRTTTCGATAAAATTGCTGCTTGATCGATGCATCTTGCACATGCACAAAAAATTGCAGTTTATTAACCCGCTGGATCGACTACTTCTCGAATTTTGTTGAAGAAGTTCGCTCTCGAGCGGCTCACCAGAAACAATCTTATTCGCTAAAGCCCAACTTTCTTAAGTCGGCCTATTCGGGGTCCTGAAGGTATTCGTTATTCTGGCTGTTTCAACTTTTCAATATTTGTATTGATATATGTTTCTTGCCGGGAGATATACCGGTCATGACGTATAATGTGTATCAGTATGACTATATTACTAGGTCAAACTCAAATGTATCATGGTACTTATGTTAGCTTTATTGGCTGTTCGAATCTCGATAGCTTCAATTCTGACTCATTTGAGTAATCTATGGCTTGATTCTGGAGATATAAATCCTCAGCATAAGATAATACATGTGCACATTTATAAGCAAGCTTAAGTCTTAGAGCTTAGCAGTTATAAAATATCTGATCTCTGATGATTCATGATTCTGGACCTCCTGATTGTAAGCAAATTGGTAAAATTTTTGCAAGATATCACCATGACCGGTTCTTTTAAGGCCATTTTACATCTAGATTTTTCCATTGAGTCAAGTAGTTAAATTTAGCCATGTATATTGAATAAAGTTTAGGATACTGATATCCATTTTTGATGAAATTCGTATGCTTGCACATAAATTGATCGGGCTTATATAGACGTGCAATATTCTTGAAACTTTGACCAAGAACCGGCTTTTGACGATCACATGGTTAATTGAAGTTCATGATATTCAGAGAGTCTGGAATCTGGATGCTGATTTAATGCATTACCATGCATGTATCATGATTTAATTTAGCTGCCACTGGTGTATCAATTGTATATAGAACAGACACGACACGCTAGCTAGAGGTTGTGCATGCCTGTTATATTTTTAACAGCTGGGCTGAGTTTTACTCGTAACATTAGTAAATGGATGATAATTCAAGCTCTGCTGATCAAATCCCGGATGTCATGGTAAATGCCCTGGATACGATGGAATGAAACGTTTTGTACCTTACAAAAACCATGGCAACTCAAAAGTCAAGACGACACTAGTAAAAGCTTGGAAAMAATACTCGATCAACAATAATCAACAATTGCTGCTGAAAATTTCTAAATTTGACACATTCAAAGACTTGTTGATCTGATCGATGAAAAGAAATGTGCTGTAGATGAAAATCCAAATAGATGTTCAGGAGAATAAATCATTACCATGGAACTAYTTGAAAAATGAAAGGTACGTTGAGGTACGCGTGCAATATAATCAATTCTAATTTTTAACGYGTAGTCGATCGAAATGTGCCTACATTTCCACTTGGAATCTGGATAATAGACGTACTAGATCCAACGTAAATATACGGTACCTATACATCATATACTAATAGTCCATGCATGAACATATGTCACATTAAATCCATCCTCAAACTCGTTGATGGCTGAAACGTGAAACCGAGACAAACGTAATGAATACGCCCGAGCTTGAGTGAAATGTCACGGTCTACAAGCTTAGCTGGCTGACTCAACGATACGAGCTTAAACCCCTTAGAATCGCCATATCTGTCTCAAACAACTGAGGTGTCTCCAATGTCCACCATATCAAATCACAAACCCACTCCAGCTGGTGTCTTCCCTTCACAAACAATACACCACCACTGATCATTGGCCGATCACCAAACACCAGCAACTCAGCATCAAGGACGACTCAAGGTGTATCGAGATTCGATGATTGAAAAATCTTCTCTATGGGGACCGAAACTCAAAACTGCCTTATACTTAGCTACTTATGTACCTGATTTCTCTCCATTCTTCATTTTCCAGGGTTCTTCTTCAAGGCAACTTTTTAATCAATTTATTTCCGTTTTCAGCTATGTATCTACTGAAAATTTAGCGATCACCGTATAAGATCAACAAGGGAATTAAGCTCATTTTGAATATTGACATATACTTGCCTCGGACTTGCTGACATGACACCTTCCCTTCTAATTACAATCTATCGAAGGATATACATGCACATGCCTCGAGACTCAAAGTCGAATGAATGAAGATGGTGGGTGGACTAGCTTGCTCACCACTCCTCACAAATGGTCTGGCGGCCGATCCTATAGATATTCGTTTATCTGATCTCTTTAAATACACAGAAAATGGCTACTTTCCAGGATCCAGCCCATACTGAAACAGCTTATTTAAACAGTTTTATGAATCAGGACGGTCTGAACTGTACAACGGTTTTGAACAACAGCTATAGAGAGAGGGCTTCAAGAATCAAGACATATCCAAGGCAGTGCGACTCTCAGTTTTACCTTAAAATTTTTTACGCAGTATAACAAGTTTGCGAAATACGACCCAAATATTTGAAGCTTCGATTTGAACCTCACAATGGCCAAGCTATGCTTCTTTTGACTACTGTACAAGCGTTCCAAGCTTATTTTCCATATAGATAGTGAAAACTGTTCTTATTTCCAATTGTGGCATAGTGTCAAAGAACAATTTTTTCTTTAAAGTACGCGTTGAAAATCCACGTTCCATCTTCAAATTTGTCATGTTCCTGAATCCTGACTTTTTCTCCCCTTACAAAACTGCAAAGCTTTGTTTGAAACACCATCATCTCAGTATTATTGGCGCCGTTTATGGTATGGTTTTACGTTAGTTAGCAAGGCACGTACCTTCCCACTGATGTGCTTGACGTACATGGCTTTCGTTATGTATCAATCTGGAGATTAAGTGCTTGCACAACTTCAAATCGAGTTGGTATAAGATCAGTCCATTTCCCACTTTCTAATCCAAGTTCAAGATATCAGAYTAATTTCTTTTAGAACCCCATCAATACACAACAACTTGGTCAAGTCAACTAAACACATTTCCTTCAATCATGAAGAGTCTCTCATTCTCCCAATTAGTTTTATTGGCCCTTTCCATCTCCACATCTGTTCAGTCTGCAGTCATTCAGACTGGTGCTCAAGCTGATACTGAAGCCGCTGGTGTTGCCGGTGGTGCAGCTACAACATCCTCTTCTGCTAATGCAGATACTTTGGCTGTTGATGCTACATCTACCAAGGCAGCTGCTGGTTTAGGCGCAACAACATCTGACGATGCTCTTGAAGCTACATCTACTAAAGCTGCAGCCGGTTTAGGTGCAACAACATCTGAAGCCGATACTGCTCTAGCATCAACAAAAGATACCCTTGATGCAGCAACAGCAACAACATCCAAGACAGCAGCAACTGGTTTAGCAAACGTTTCTTCTTCTTCCGATGCTGATGCATTGGCTGACGAAACTTCGTCTGCTTTGCTCGGTAATGCTCAAAGTACTGCCATTGCTGGTAAGACTTCATCATCTACATTATTATCCAGCTCTGTTATCCCATCATYGTCTTCATCATTGAAGTCATCATCTGCTCTGTTGTCACCATCATCAGTTCATCCTTCTTCATCGTCTGCTTTACTATCATCTTCTGCTCACCTTTCGTCCTCATCCGTGTTATCTTCTTCTATTAAACCTTCTTCTTCACAACTTGTGTCATCTTCTGAAAAAATTTCTTCTACTTTACTATCCAGCTCTTCTGCTCATTCTTCTTCTATTGTGTCATCTTCTATTCCACTATCCTCTGCATCTGCATCAGCCATCGAATCATCCTTGGCTAGTTCCTCTTTACTAGGCGTTTCCTCTTCAGCATTATCATCATCTGCCCCATCTGGCTATGTCACTGTTACCACCACTGTGGAAACCGATGGTTACTACACCGTCACTGAATCTTGTTCAAAGTGCGCTAACCGTATTACAAGCTCAGTCACTTCTGGTGTTCACTCCACCACAAAGTTGTTAACAGTCCCATCTTCAGAATTGGCTCATTATGTCTCCGGTGCTTCAGTCGCTTCCGCATCTTCTGCTTCTGCTGCTAGTCTATCTAGTTTGTCTTCAGCTATTTCTGCCTCTGCTTCTGCTTCATCCGCTAAGTTGTCCTCTCTTGAGTCCGCTTCTGCTTCTGCATCTGCCTCTCTAGTTTCGGCTTCTTCATCTGCTGCTGCTGGTCACCACTTAACTTCATCTGCATTGTCTTCTGAAATTTCAGCTTCAGCTTCTGCTAAGTTGTCTTCTTCAGTTGCTTCATCTTCCAAGTTGTCATCTTCAGTTGCTCCATCTTCCAAGGTGTCATCTGAACTTTCATCTTCCAAGTTGTCATCTTCAGTTGCTCCATCTTCCAAGGTGTCATCTGAACTTTCATCTTCCAAGTTGTCTTCTTCAGCTGCCCCATCTTCTAAGCTTGTTTCATCTGCCGCTTCAAGTTTGGCTGCTTCTGAAATCTCTGCTAAGGCTTCMTCATCTATCATTCTATCTTCATCATTGAAGGCATCATCCGYCGCTCATGCCGCTTCTGTCGATGCTTCTTCATTGTTCCCATCATCCAAGGTTTCCTCGGTTGCTTCATCTAAGGTCTCTTCATCTGCCATCCCATCATCCAAGGCTTCATCTGCTAAGATCTCTTCTGCTTTAGCTTCATCCAATTCTGCTTCAGTTAAGATCTTATCTTCTGCTTTGCCTTCATCTTCAAGAGTCGCTTCATCAGCTGCTCATGCTGTCTCTAACGGCCACTCTTCTATTCCATCATCTAGACCTGCTTCATCCGTCCAACCATCTAAGGTTGGATCTTCTGCTATTGCCTCTTCAAGATTCTCAAGTGCTCCAGTTGCTTCTGCATCAAACTCTGCAATCACTCATCAAAAGTCTTCTTTTGCTCCATCGTCTTCTGGTTTCTCAGCATTTGCTTCAAACTCAGTTGCCCCATCTTCTGGTTTTTCTTATGATTCTTTCCAACAAAAAGGCCAATACACCACTCTTACTGCTACCCACACCAATAGTCACTACACTACCGTTACTCTTCCTTGCTCAACTGGTGGTTCCACTACTTCCGTGGGCACGAGAACTTCCCTCACCACCGAAACCTTGGTTATCCCAGTCACTGCTCTTTCATCCTACTATGCCCATGAAGCTTCTGTTTATGGTTCATCTGCTTTGAGAGCTTCTTCTGCTGCCTACTCTGCTAGAGGTTCATCTGCTGCTGCTGCCGATAACTTCTCCGATGATTACATTACTATCACTGATATCTACACCACTGATTTGACTGCTACTGTTACTGTGAGCTGCTCTTCTTGTGCTAACTCTGACTCTACTGCTTCTTTGGTTAGTGCTAACAAGGCTGTCACTAATGTTCTTACCGTCCCAGTCTCTGACATTCCATCATCTGCCATTGCCTCTGCCGGTTCCACTGGTACTGTCACTATCACTACCACTCACTCCGTCATGCACGCTATCACTGTCACTCTTCCTTGTGAAGGTGGCTTCACCACTTCTGTCGCTTCTGTCGGTAAGTTGATCACTGAAACTGTTGCCATTCCAGTCACTGGTGTTCCATCTGTTGCTGGTCATGCTGTTGCCGCCACTTCCCTTGCTTCTTCTGGCTACTCTGCCGCTGCCGCATCTGCTGCTTCTGCAAGAGGTTCTTCCGCTGCTGCTGATATCTTCTCTAACGAGTACATTACTCTCACCACCGTGTTTACTGAAGATGTGACCGGTACTGTTACCGTTAGCTGTTCATCCTGTGCCGATACCTCTTCCACTGAATCTTTGGTTAGTGCTAACAAGGCCATCTCTCAAGTTCTTACTGTTCCTGTCTCTGCCATCCCATCTTCTGCTATCTCTGCTGCTGGTACCGACGGTACTGTTGCTTACACCACTACTTACACTGCTGATTACACCATTACCGTCACTGTTCCATGTCCAGTTTGTGAAGGTGGTTCCACCACTTCTCTTGCTTCTCAAAACAAGTTGGTAACCCAAACTCTTAACATCCCAGTTACTGGTGTTCCATCTGTTGAAGCCACTTCTGTTGCTCCATCCGGTGCTTCTTCCTTGGCTGGTAAGTATGGCTACATCACTTTGACCGAAACAGTTCCATTCACTACAGTTTTGACCCAATTGTGCTACTCTTGTCCAGATTCTTTGACCACCACCACTTCTGTTGGTCAAAAGGCAATCACCACTGTTATTCCAGCTTCTGAATCTGACTCTGCTTTGAGATACTTCTCTGGTTCAAGAACATTTGCTTCTGTTTCCCCAACTTACACTTCCGGTATCGCTGCTACTACTGCTCCAACTTACACCGCTTCTGGTGCATCTTCTAGAGCTGCTGTTGCCGCTTCATCTGAATCTGCTGCTGCTCACCAACACTCTGGTTCTGCTGTCGCTGCTTCATCTGTTGCATCATCTAAGGCTGCTGCTTCCGGTTCTTCTGCTGCTAGCGCTAACAAATACTCTTCTGCTCCAGCTGCTTCTCATGGTGTCTCTTCCAGAGCTCAACAATCATCTGCTGCTCACAACTACAGTGCTTCTTCTAAAGCTCAGCAATCATCTGCTCCATACTCAGCTCGTGCTTCATCTGCTCCTTACTCACATGCTGTTTCTTCAGCTCGTGCCTCATCAGCTCCTTACTCAGCTCGTGC
>BCIP01000004.1:0-37603 GCA_001599995.1 Ambrosiozyma monospora
TTGGTTCCTTGGCCCAGTTGGTTAAGGCATCGTGCTAATAACGCGGGGATCATTGGTTCGATCCCGTTAGGAACCAAATCAAATTTTTTTTTGCATTTTAAGAAATTTGATATTCGAGTGCGACTTATTTTGAATTCTTAGGAATCGTTAAGACCAATGAGAGGCTAAAAATTCACGTGACGTGGAATTTGTCCAAAATCCATTTCTGAACCGCGACATCTTTTGAATTGTTAAGTTTTGATGAAACCAATGAGGAAACACAAAGGCATGTGACTTAGATATTTGTATTATCTGAATTCTACAAACTGCGTAAATCATTCATCCATACATACTGATTTAATCTCGTAGTGAATATAGTGTTTTATATAGATCTAGAAAGTATTACCGGAAGGTTTAACATGTACACGGTAGGTCATATCAAGGATACTACTCTATAAAGTACCCTACAATGCAACCGTTCATGATCAACAAAGCTCAACTACGAATAGTAACAGTTGTGATTGTTTCTGAACTTCGAACGCATGGAATGCAACATTGATTATTTTGTGGTACATTGATATAACTTTCAATGCATTTCTGTTCTCTGATGACACATTTTTGCGCAAAAAAGAGAGCTTATATTAAATTAAACACAAATGAAACAATTTGAGAGAATATAATATCAGTAAATGATTTATTTTTCCTTGTTCAAGATCGTATATAAATAAAATGTTCCAATCCAAAAAGCGATGTCAAAACAGGGAGATGTTATGCTGTTGGTGAGGAATTGGTTCGTAGAAATGATATGGTGGATGAATGAATGAATGAATGGATGGATAGATGAGATGGGTATGCTGGTGGCTTGTTAATCTATTCCTTGGCAATAGCTTCAATCAACTTTTCTTCATGAACAGGAGCCTTTCTTCCCAACTTAAGGGTCTGGTCAGTTCTGAGCTTCTTGGTGGAGAAGTAGATAGCGGAACAGCAAGCAACACCACAGGCGGCAAACAATGGGTATAATTCAACTGGAACGTTCTTCATGAAACCACCGGTGGATTTCTATTTGAGTTTGAAACAGTGAAACATGTTGTAAGTAGTTAGTAAATTGGAACATTTGAGAATGGTACGATTGGCTTTGTTGATGCTCACAGATTAATCGGAAGAGTGAGCAAATAAACATTGTAGAAACAACATACAGCAGCTTGGTATTGAATTCTGGAGGCTCTCATTATGGTGATATGTGTATGTGAATGATATTATAGGATGTGTGTTTGGTTCAACAGGTGAAATAGTCCAGGTGTTGTTAATTGTGTAGATGTGTTTTGTGAAATGTGTGTACAGTCATTTGGTTTTGGTTCGATCTCACAGTTAGTTGCACGCAAAAAAATGACATGATGATCAGAGCGAGCCAATCAGAGGTGCCAAAATGTTATTTGTCAATTTATCAGCTCAGCCAATTCTCAGAGAATCGTGGAAAAATCGTCTGCACTTGCAAGAGGGGTTGTGCAGCCCTGGGCGATGGGTCGATAAATCGTCTGATTCTAACACCCGTGCACTGGTGCGCCACTCTTTAGCCCATCCGCACAGCCATCATGTACCGCCGCTGTCTTCGTTGCCCTCGTCAATTTTCAGAGATGCAGAATTCCATCAACATGAACAGGACAGGAACATGATGAATCAGATGGCAGACACAATCGCAGACCCCTAAGTATCCTGTTTTTGCCCGTTCACACTCAACAACATCACCACCACCTTATTGGCTACCTTCACGCCTGCTTTTCACTCCATCCATTTGTTTTGGGAGACTCACCGTTTTTTCATTTTCTCCCATCATGGCTTCTTTTAGAGGTTCGGCCCCAAACATGGCAGGTGGCCGTTACAACAATGCCAACAACGATTACTCCCGTCGTTCCAATTCCAACAGCTATGGGTCTTACCAGAACAACAACAATAACAACACTTTCAACAACCGTCGCAACAATTCTGATCTTATGAACAATGGAAATGGTATCAATACTACCATGTTGTCATCTGCTGAGTTCGAGATTGGTATCAAACACATGAATGACAGACTGTTATTTGGTTTGGTTAATGCCATCGGATCTTTAGCCACAGTCACTTTAGCTTCCGGCTCCATTTTAACTGGTATTTTATTGACTACTTCCAACATGAGTGATACCGGATTTTCAATCGTTTTGAAGTACCCAGAAGTAATTTCTGGTAATTTAAACCAGACTTTGGATGAGAACTTGATCATTTATGAGCCCGACATTATGATGCTTGAATTCAACGACATTGACTTATCCTCTGCAAACTCTGCCAATGACAAAAAATCGTTCTCTTCAGGTTCTTCCTCCCTCAACAATTCCAGCAACTCCTCTACTTCTAAATTTAAAACTGATACCGACATTTCAAATTCTGGTTCCATGTTCAAGGAGCGTGAATTGCAAAGATGGGTTCCTGATGATGATTTTACCGAGAGTGGTGGAATTGAAGATGATTCTCAAACTTTTGGTTCAACCTCGAGATCCAATGGGAGTGATGATCATTGGGATCAGTTTGAAGTGAACGAAAGAAAATTTGGTATCAAGTCGACTTTTGATGAGAACCTGTACACAACCAAGTTATCTACAGATGCTCCTGACTTTGAGGCCAGAAAGAAGGAAGCCGACCGTATTGCCAGAGAGATTGAGTCCGGAGATTATAATGGAAATTTGCATATTGCAGAAGAAAGAGGATTGGTTGTTGATGATTCTGGAGTTGATGAAGAGGATAAATACTCCGGTGTCATCAGAGAGAAAGAAAAATCTTCAGATGGCAATGCTCTGTTGATGGGAATGTTGAAAGGTACTTCTACTAAGGAAAAGACTGAGTTGAAGCCTGTTACTCCAGGAGCATATATTCCTCCAAGACAAAGAGCCGCTAATTTTCATGGTGATCCTGCTGTTTTGTCTTCTTCTGCAACTTCTGACAAGAGATCAGCACCGCAACTACAAGAACAACAACAACCACAACAACAGAATAGTAACCACCACGACCATCCATCAACTATTCCGCCTAAACCAACATCTGTGCCTAAGAAGCCAAATACATCTGGTTCTTCAGGTAATTTAGTCTCATCCAGTTCCACAGCGATTCCAGCAAAACCACCGGTTCTTCATTCCAAACCTAAGATTGTTGATCATCAACAAAAGAATAACATCCAAAGTGAAATTAATTCATTGAGGGAGTTTTCTGCTAAATTTAAAATCAATTCGAAAATTCCATCTGATGTTTTGCACATTCTGGGTAAAGACAAGGACATTCCTCATCCACCAGAACCTACCAAAAAGAAATCTAAGCCTGTGGAAGTTAAACCTGTCGTTCCTGTTTACCACTACCGTTCAAATGGGGCTTCAAATGACAATTCTAGTGCTAATAATGATTCATCGGTTTCTGCTTCTCAAAACTCTACTCAAAAGGGCCCAGCTGAAGTGAACCTCTCCAAACCAACGACCGGTAAGACCTCTGGATCATCATCAACCGAAAAAACACAAGCTCCTACCCAAGTCAACGTATCTTCACCAAACAAATCAATTGCTGTACCATCTGCAGTTCCGCAAAAGCCAACAACCGAGCCTGCTCCTAAGGCTGTTGATCCATTGCATGGTTCTGTTGCTCATCCTTCTTCTGTTTCCAGTATCAAGGCTACTGGTAGTTCTGATAAGCCATCTCCTATCATTCCGAAGAAGAAATTAGATGTCAAAAATTCTGCCGTTTTCAAGATGAATCCAAATGCTGCATCATTCCAACCTGCAAGCTTTTCAAACAAGAATTCACCATTACCTCAACAGTCAGCATCACTTGCATCTTCGCCATCTACAACCGCATCTTCAGCTCCTGTTACCCCTGCAAACAGACATAAGCAAAAAACCCCATTATCATTCTTTGGAACTTCGAGATTGCCAAAGAGTCCACTTGAAAAGACCGAAGAGGAGATTAAAAGACAGTCCTTTGCTTCCAATTTCAACATTTTGATTTCAGCAAAGATTGAGTACTCTAATAAAAACTCCATAGAAGAAAAGCAAGTTATTTCTGTCAACTTGGAAAAGCCATTTGCTACCATTCCAACCTGGCAGTTCACTTCAGATGAGTCATTTAAGAAAGCGTTCCCTGATCACGCTGAGTATGTTCAACCCCCTCCTCAGAAGAGAATGTACATCCAACAACCAACTTTCCCAATGATGCCTCCTGTTCAACCAGTAATGGTTCCTGCTCAACAAATGATGGATCCTCACCAAGTTGCCGCTCATCACCAAGCTCAGATGCATCCGATGGCATTTGCTCAAATGCAATCCCAGGCACATGCTCAGGCTCAAGCTCAAGCACAGGCCCAGGCTCAAGCTCAAGCCCAGGCACAAGCTCAGGCTCAAGCACAGGCACAAGCACAAGCACAGGCGCAAGCACAAGCTGCTGCCGCCGCTGGACTTGGTCCAGGTGCAATGGGACCACCACCAGGGGCTTTTGTTATGCCTCCATTTCAACAAGGTTTCATGATGTATGGTCCACCTCCTCCTGTTCCTCAAGTTTCGAATGGTGCTGGTTCTCCGGGTCCTATGGGAGTTCCTCCTCCTACATTATATTATGGTGGTCCTCCACAGCAACCTCATCAAGGTCCAAGACAACATCGAGGTTCCAGAGGAAGTTATGGGAATGGTATGAGATCCGGGGGTGGTATTCCAAAGTATTAAGTTTTTTTCTTCATTTATTCGTTGTATAAGTTACGATATCTCTTTTTAAATTTTGTTACATATTTTTTTTTCTTATGTCGAGCTAGTACTCTGTAGCTGTAGGGTATTTTGTTGTCAGATAAGCAGGTTCGTTGGTTGGCATATAGACATTTTCATGTATGATGGTTTTATTAATCGGAATGGACCTGAATCCTCCTAGCATATTTAGGATTCAGGAATCAGCGTTAGCTCGCTTAAAGCGCTCATCAGACGTACGTGAAAAATTTCAAAAATTTATTTTTTGGGCTTGACCCCAACTGTGATCTAGGTTTCTTGTATATATTTAAAGGTAAACAAAAAGCGCCCCAGTTTCCATTCATTTCAATAGGCAAAACCACATATATCATTGAACAATCACATCATGGATAATCAAGACAACAGCAAGATCTACAGGGTTATCGGAGGCATATTTATATCATCAATAGATCCGTTATTACAGGCCGATCATGAGGTTTTGAGCAAGACATATGGTATTACCCACATTCTAACTGTAATGAAACAAGCATTACCGGACCATTATAAAGCAAATTATACCACAATGCAAATTCCAATAGACGATTCCCCAAATGAGGTGTTATTCACATATTTCAAACAATCAAACGACTTTATTTCTTCTGCTTTGTTTGGAAATACATTTGATGAGCTTATTTCTGATTCTGAAAACAAGGACGATGCTTTACAGCAAATCAAGAGAACAAAACACCAAGGAAAGATATTAATTCATTGCTCTGCTGGACAGTCACGTTCAGCATCCTTTTTGATTGCATTCTTGATGAAATTTTATCAAATGAATTACAAAACAGCAAAGTATGCAATCTCCCGATCAAAGCCAGACATACAACCAAACGAATCATTCAAATCCCAGCTGTTGCTTTATAAAAAGCTAGATTGTGAAGATGATCCAAAGAAATTGGACATGAATGCTGAATATAAGCAGTTTCTCAGAGAAATGCAATTTTCACAAATTTCAGGTTCATCAGTTGAAGATAATATCAAAAGTTTCCTTAGCGATAGCTCTAACTTCAAGGATGAACACAATAGTGGTGCTTTGAATACCAATGAACCGGTATATGAACTACGGTGCAAGAGATGTCGTCAAATGTTAGCCAAATCTAATTGCTTTGTTAATCACGACCCTCCTCCGGAAGAACCTACAGAAGATGGCTCAGAAGGGTATCGGAACCCTGCAAATAAACAATTATACTTCACCAAAAATGCATTCAAATCCAGAAGAGTGATATCCAGAGAAAGAGCCTCAAATACTTGTACCCATTATTTTGTTGAACCTTTAACTTGGATGAAAGATGAGTTGAGCAAAGGTGAGATGGAAGGTAAATTTAATTGTTTGAAATGTCAAGCTAAGGTTGGAGGATATTCTTGGAAAGGTTCGAGATGCTCCTGTGGTAAGTGGATGATTCCAGCAATGAATTTGCAAGTTTCTAAAGTTGATAAAGTGCTAATTAAACGTAAGTAGCCCCCATGGTATAGTATAGTAGTAATACAAGTAATGATTTTTGTGCATATAATTTATTGGCAAGCAATAGGCGATCCATTATACACTGGTGATTGCAAGTTCTGTAGCTTTAATCAAGAAAAGGAGAAACAATTACAAGAATATATATTTGAAGCAAAGGAATACATCTGGAGAAAGAAAAGAATAAATGTGATCACTCGATCGTCATATCGTAGTGATCAATATCAGTATCATCTGGATTAACAGCAGAACCATTGTTAGGACGGCAGGGATTCAACAACTCATCAATTGTACTCACCCTATCTCCGCCAGTGTTGGGAGAAGTTTCACCTGTGTTTGTTCCAAAAGAGTTAAGACTCAAATTACTGGTAGTACCTGTACCAGTATCTATACCTCTCACAACAGCCTCATCATCGTCGTCGCTATTAAATTCATCATCGAAATCAACATCATGTAATATAGAACCTCTCCAAGCAAATGACTTAGGAGCTGAAGATGTTCTGTCAATAGTATGATCCTCTTGGTATTCTTCTGAAGCCATGAACCCATCATCGACACCTCTTTCACGATCAGAGCGAGGAAGAACCTCACCAACAATACCAGCATCAGGATCAAAATTTCCAGTATTGTCTTCACTTACTTCGTCGTCCAAAAAATCATAATCCATTCCAAATGCATCACCATCTGATAATTCAGCATCCAAGTCCACTTCCAACGCTTCTCCAGGTGTGCTTTGTGTGTGGTGATGTGCTTGAGAATGAATCTGTGATCCTCCTGACTGAGGAGAAGTAGCAATCTCTTGTCCATCATTATCTATGACATGAATATCAGGAGCATTTTGCATTTGTTGTTGCTGTTGTGGAACTTGTTGCATCATGCTGTTAACTTCAGGTTGTTCACGGTCCTGATCCAAATCGATATCTTCATCGGATTCATTCAGCTCTTGTTCGGCTGCTTCATTCTCTTCAAGAATTTGTAATAATGTTTTATCAACACCAATAGGTTTCAAATAGTTAACACCTAATGTTCCTTGAGTTCTAAGGTATTGCCTTTCTGTCGCCAGCTTCAAGTTGAGTCTATCCAAGATCACGGTTGGAACGTTGGCATTAGCTGAAGAGTATATCAATTCACCCAAAGGGGAGTTTTTCAAAGTTGAGGAATACGGCAATGGATTGGAAGATGCTGGGGTATAATGGGATAGTGATAGTATATGAGCAGTGGAAGGTGTTTGTTGTAATGCATCATAGTCGTTTTTTGGTCGTTGAGATCCGTTTGTTTGAGTGGGAACTTTCTGATCGAGTCTTCTTGGGCGTGATTGCTGATTGACCCAAGTCAAGTGCCCGTCTAAGGGCATAAGATCTGGCATAAACATGATGTATGAAGTATTTGGCTAATGTAAGGAACGAAGTATGCAAAGAAGACCTCTCAACGTCAAACTTGTATGTATCCTACTCATTTGTTTACTTTGGAAGATGGATATCGATTTTCAGATTGCACCGCGCAACAAGCTTGTTCTTTCTTGTTTTCACTGGCAAATCGCATGTACATTGTATTGTATTTACGAACAGGAGGCTAGTTCACACGTTTGATCATTGTTAATGATACCATTTGACAAAGTAATAAAGACAAATTTATTCTTATTTACAAGTATGTAAAGGAACAGAAGGTATGTATAAGAATATAAATAAGCGTTCTCTACATAGCATTGGTGAATTTTTCTTTCAACTTATCATTTTCTTTATTATACCCGAAGAAATGGTAATACAGTCCATCCCATTGACCTGTCTTATGCAGCATGGCAAGAACTAAGACAACAGGTAACTGCCAAATGGAACACCAAAACAATTTTTTAGCATAAGCGTTAGCTATCGTGATTTCAGCAGCCGAAGGTCCACCAGCTGCTTGGATTTTTTTAGAATAATTATGTCTTTGTTGTAACCAAAACTTGAATGACATATAAGCCATCCAGCCGTTCAAAATAGAGGAATCAAAAGAGAAATAGTTATCACAAACACCCCAATAACTCAAACCAAAACAAATTGGGAACATCAAAAGTGAATATCTCAATGCGACACGGGCATTCAATTTTGGATTCACAAATGCTGTCATAACATAACCAGCTTTTTGATATTCTGTCTTGATGTTATGACTTAATGAGTTGAAATGTGGAAACTGCCAAGCGTATAACAAAGCAGCTAAACACCAAGCACCTAGATCGGACAAAGATGAACATGCAGCCCAACCCATCAAAGGAGGAATAGCACCAACAATAGCACCAACCCAGGTGTTTAGAATGGATTTTCTTTTCAGAGAAGTATAGATCCAAGAGTATAGAACAATGTTCAATGCTGCCAACATAGAAACAATTGGATTGACACCAAACCATAAGATAGCACATCCCAACGAGCCAGTAACTGCAGCAAATGTGTATGCTTCATTTGGAGTAACTAAACCTCTAACAATTGGTCTTGTAGATGTTCTAGCCATTTTTGAATCCAAATGTGGTTCTCTACCCATATTGATAGCATTGGCAGCTCCGGAAGTGAGCAATATACCACCAGTTAAATTCATAAATGTTACAACATTAAGAGGATTTGGAGCCAAGGCATATGAACAAATAGATGACAACATGATCAAAAATGTCAAGTTTGGTTTAGTCAATGCTAGATAAGGTTGATAGATTTGTTTGATTGTCAATGATTCACCTTTTTGTAATCGTTGGAGAACAGAGAATTCATTTTTGTTAGATGGTTCCTTACCCTTGACATTGAATGGTATATGACTGGTGGATGCTTCAATACTGTTCTTTGAAGGTGGGTGACAAGCAAGTGCGTTTTTGGCAACCTGTTCAATCACCGAGGATTTTTCAGAAGATGTTATTGTTGTTGAAGATGATGTGGATGATAGCCTTTGACCATGGCCAGACGGGAGAATTCTATAGTTTGGTATGAACTGGGTCTGTGATGATATGCTTGCCGATTCATGATTTCCATTGAAATTTTGAGAAGACTTAGTCAAGAAACGGTTTGAGTAATAGTAAAGAAATCTTTTGGAGCTTTGAAGTTGTTGTGATAAGATGCCAGTGGAGGCCTTTGAATTTGTAGTGAAAAAGAATGGAGAAGCCACCGTGTTCATGGATACCTTCCACATTTTAGATCATTTGCTTCTTTCTAGGGTATTTTGTTGTTTTGTGAGAAAGGTATAAGGTATGTGCAACAAAAATAGCTGGTGATTCCATGAACTAACAAATGATCTGATTACAAAAATATGTTCGCTAGCCGGCCGGGTAAGTTCAAAGTTGAAGTAAAAAAAATCGTCTTCTCAAGTGCCACGTGACTGTCGCGTCAATCGACGCCTATATTCTACGACAATTAATTCCATCAATTTGGCAGTGAGATACTAACTAATAACAAACAGATTAATTAATCTAAAAAAAACATAAAATTATTTGTAATCTATTCTTTTTTATCCTTCTCATCTTCTTTCTTTTCATCTGTGCTTCCTTCTTCTGTAGTCTTTCCTTCAGCTGGTTCATTCAACTTGGTGTTTTCGATCTTGTTCTCTATCAAATCATGGAACGCAATAATTGATCTCACCAAACTGGAAACATATAATATCATCATTTCATCATTAGTCTTGGCATTGAAAGCACCAGATAATTGTTTCAAATCTGATTTTTCAGTCTCGGTTTTACCAGCAGTTCCAGGTTCATTATCCAAAGCACTTGTAATGTTAGGGAGCAAATTGAAAATGTCTTGAAGTTTTCCTAATATGATGTTGTTAATTGGCAATTGACCATTGATAATCTTATTCAAGTAGTTCACAATAGTTGTCAATCTTTCACTTAAGGATGTCAATGATTTGAAATTGTTTGTTAATTTAACGGCCAAGTTTCCAGAAGCTTGGTCTCTAATATCTCTAAGTAAATGTTCCACACCAATTTCCTCAGCTTCTTCAGCTTGTATCATTGATGGTAAATGTATGAAAGTTCTCTCGCTTGAAGAACCATCTTCTTTTATTTCATCAACGGCCAAATAACAATCAGTTGGGATATCAATCTTGTCAGTTGAGTTAACATCAACAATCAAAAGCAATGGGTTATCTGTGAAGACTTTGAATATTTCATTGATCTTTAAATCACTTTGTTTCAACTTTGGACCCGTGTGATACCATCCAATTAACTTTTCTTTAGCATTGATTTTTTTGAACATCTCCATCATGGATTCGATATAGTTGTGATCCAGAAACCAAATGTTTGGATTTTTTTCATCTTCTTCAAAAGGAATGGCAAAAGAATTAGTGACTTTAATTATATTCTTATTGGAATTATCACCCAAAATGGCACCAAGCACTCTTTTGTTTGAATTTGGGGAAAAAGAGGTTGAAGATGATTTCAAGACTCTTTCATAGTGATCGACAGCGGAAAGTAACACTAAAGGAGCAACGAACACAGTCGCATTGGAATATTTTGTGCTGAGAGACATGGCTTTGAAGTGTCAATGGGGTGATATAGGTGTGGAAGATGTTGTAAACAATGCAATCAGTTGTAGCTAGTGGCTGTTAAAATATGTGTTGTTTGATTTTTGCCACTGATCAGTTGAGTAGTGAGTGAGTGTCAAGTGAGCGAGGAAGAGCTGAAGAGCTTAGTGGCACGTCATGAGCAAGTGGCAGACACTCGGAGAATTGGTCAGGTGATCTTTTGATCACGTGAAGCAAAGGCGGCCAACACTTGATGAAAAATCGCGGGATTTGCGAAACAACAAAAAAATCAAATTTTCACATGGCTATTGTACGTAAGGTGAGGTGTGGTTCTGATTGGTTGGGTAGCCTTAATTATGGACCTTGGTAGCCATGTGAATGTTGTGTGTTTTCACTTCTTCGTATGTACGTCAGTTATTCAATTGTTGTGCTGTAGCCTGTAGCCTGTAGCCTGTAACCCGTAACCTCTGTTGTTGCTGTTGCTGTGTTGTACTCTCGTGTGTCTCTGTGTCTGTGTGCGTCTTGTGACAATTGCCAACTTGCACCTTTCAAGTCAACTGCCCAATCTTTCAACTTTGATTGATTCGAAGTTTTTGAACCACCGACAACAACATGCTCTTCTTCAAAAACATCACATCTTCTACTCCACCAACAACAGCCACCTCAATGTACAAAGCTGTCGGGACCACCTCCAAGATACAGGCTTCCGCTTATTCCACCTGTTTAACGAAACCTCTCTCTAGAGCTAAGTTCAACACTCAGGCTGTTGCTGCTCTAAAAGCAAAACAATCTCAGAAATCAACAAATAACATTAACAACAACACACCTCCTCAACCCCAGAAACAGCAAAGAAGACATTATATTGCTTATTACTATCCTTTCCCAAAGATCCCAAGACCAAAAAGAAATGCACTTTACTATAACGTTACTGGTATATCGATTGTTGGTACTCTGACGAGAAAGTTTTCTACAGCTTCAACAAGAAGATATAAAAATGCTGGTGTCATTGCCAATACCAAGAGACTATTCAGAAAAAGAAAATATTCCACTAGTTCATCAGATCAACAATCTCAACAGTTACAACAACCAAGGTTATCCAAACGTAAAAGATTGAGAAACTTGTTCACATTAACTTCAATTTCAATCATTTTCTTTGGTGTTGTTTCTCGTTACCATCACCAAAATATCGAGGAGCTTGATGATGAGGATGAAGAAATTATAAGACCAACTTCATTGGGACTGTATATGTATCAGAGGTTGCCATTGAATGCCATATCCAGACTTTGGGGTAAAGTCAACAACATCGATCTACCTATTTGGTTACGTGCTCCAGGTTATAAATTCTACGCTAAAGTTTTTGGTGCCAATTTAGATGAAATGGAAGACCCTGATTTGACTCATTACAAAAATTTAGGTGAATTTTTTTATAGAACAATTAGACCAGAAGTTAGACCAATTGATGAATCAGCCACAGTCGTCTCTCCTTGTGACGGTAGAGTGTTGAAATTTGGTGTTGTTGAAAATGGTGAGATTGAACAAGTTAAAGGTGTCACTTATAAAGTTGATGCTTTGCTAGGTAAAGTTAACTCCAAGAAACTGGCTGCCCCAACTTATCAAATTACATTTGATGACGAGTCCAGTGCTGATGTCCGTGTCAATGAGCAGCAATTTTTGAAAAATGTTGAAACTCAAGGTCATAGTTTAGTTAAATATGAAGGTGAAGGAGACAAGTCTTTAGTTCATCCAAGTTTATCAAAAGTGCTTGCTTTGAAGAATAATTTGATAAATAATGATACCAATACCACTGATGAAAGAAAACTATTCTTTGCTGTTATTTACTTGGCACCAGGTGATTATCATAGATACCATTCTCCAGTCAACTGGGTTACCACTTTACGTCGTCATTTCGTTGGTGAATTATTTTCAGTTGCTCCTTATTTCCAAAAACATTTCACTAATTTGTTTGTCCTGAATGAAAGAGTTGCTCTGTTGGGATATTGGAGGTATGGTTTTTTCAGTATGACTCCAGTTGGAGCTACAAATGTCGGTTCCATCAAAGTGAATTTCGATAAAGATTTAACAACGAACGAAGTTCTTGAACATGAAGTTTATTCATCATCTGCTTCTTCCTCCTCATTAGCTTCAATCGCTGAATCTACCCAAACTGAGCAATCTTCTTCTTCTGCTGTCTCCAAGAGAACAAAGAAGAATACATGTTATGAAGCGGTCTATTCAAACGCATCTCATACGCTTGGTGGAGTTCCATTGTTCAAGGGTTCTGAAATTGGTGGTTTCAAATTAGGTTCAACAATTGTCTTGTGTTTTGAGGCGCCAGCTAACTTCAAATTTGATTTGGAAGAAGGTCAACGTGTTAAAGTTGGACAAGGAATTGGTAATTTGGTTGAAAAATCTAAGTAATCCATTTTTTTGATCTAAAGTCCAATTGAAACTAAATTTTCATCCATTGTCTTTAATGTTTGGGGAAACCGGCTTGATGTCGGTTTGAAAAGTTCCCTCTTCACTCGCTTATATTTCTAGATATCATTTAATGAGCTTCTATGGTTTGTGCATGTTAATTACATTTTTGATTAAAATAGTTTGCATTTAAATTTGATACCAGTATACCAGTAACATAAATTGCATGATCAATGATTAATGAATCACTAGAGACGGTCGACTGTAGAGATAATCGGGCTTCTACGGAACGTTATATAGTTGTAGTTGGAACCCGGGTAGCGTACCAAGGCACTCTCCGCACTGTGTGGTGGTGCACCGTCGCACGTGTTGGTATTACTACGTCCGAGGAGAGAAATTTCAACCGGCCTGCTCAGATTACTCACACTCAAGTGACATTTTTTGACATTTTGGGCAGCATGCCAGCAGGTCAGAGCTCAGCTGTACGTACTACTGCACATTTGCAAAAGCCAGATCATCATCGAATTTTCACTAGATTTATATATACTAATCTTGTGATTGTTGTTCTCATCTGTTATTTTCTCCATCATCATCATCTTCAAAAGGTTAGCCAACTCCACGTTGTCAGCCTTGTCAGCTCAACCCCCAACCACCACAGCACCAGCTCTTTTTTGCACCAATTTCCTCGGTGCTCTCTTGTCTTGTTCGAAAACCAATTTTGGAATTTGACACTTTGTCACTCCATTTCCAAGACACCTGTCAAGTGAAACAATAATTTCATCTATTGCCCTTTGTTTCAACGTTTACACTGTTTTCCAACCTTTGCCAACCATTTTTCTTTCCTACACGTCGATTACTCTCATCAGTAACTTCGGTTCCACCTCATTGCTCCGTTAGCTCCTTCACACTTTACCCCCGGGTTTATTCAACTTTCCAAGCATCAAATAGAACAACAATGTCTTTACATCTGGCTACTTGGAATCCGACATTCTATCAAGCTCTAGTCGCTGAAAACGAATCCGAACCATTTATCACTTTTGGTTTTTCCAACATATCTCAAGATGGAAGACCCAAGACAAGAACTTGTGTTCTTCGTGGGTTTTTGTTTGATGATAGAAAAACCAACATCTTGTTGTTCACGACAGACAAAAGATCACAAAAATACAAGGATATCTTAGAGAACAATTTCTATGAGGCATGTTTCAATTTTGCTAAGACGAGGAAACAATTTAGATTGTCTGGTGTGGTGAAAGTGATCTCAAATGATTTACAACCTGCATTGGATATTTACACTGATCCGAAACCTCCATCATTCAAATCAGACACTGAAGTTTTAGAATACAATCATTTTCCTAGACAATCCATAAATGACAAGTTGAATTTCAAATTGTTATCACCTGAATTAGAAGGTTCATTACAAAGTTCAGATATGTCACTTACAGATCTCAAACAACAAGCTAAGCAATTGTTAAATTCTTTACCTTCATCATCAACATCATTATCTCAGCTCAATAATGGTTATGGTTCCACTACAACCACTACAACAACAAAACCACAAGATCTTAGTATAACGATGCGTCATTCTTCATCGTTGAATGCTACATTACATCCACCAACTGACGAAGAATGGGAAGCGGAAAGACAAAGAATTTGGAGTGGACTGTCTCGTGGAATGAAGAAATCTTTCAAGAAACCACAACCAGGATCAGTTTTAACAGATGAAAAACTGAAGTTGTTAGATTCGATTAGTCGTGGAGTTGATGGTGGATCGTCAGAGTACGATAATTTCGTCGTTGTTTGTATGTTTGTTGATTCTGTTGATTATGTTGATTTCAGTGGTGGTGGAAGAGATAGACGTTATGTTTATAAAAAGACTGGTCTTGGTACCTGGCGTGAAATTGAGGTTTGTCCATGAATTAACTGTTTTATTTGAGTTGTGTTGCTAATATTTGAATTCTTTTTTCAATTCTTGTTTTTGTTTGTACATATGTTTTCTCTCTGTCTTTTCTTTCTTTTCTTTATTTTCACTTTTCTCACACTTTCTCTTCTTAATATTATGAGCCTGTTACACATCCCAGACATCTAGATTTTTAAACCTTTGCATTCTACCTATACAACAACCTTTTTAGATAGAATAATGAAATCTTTGAAAAAAAAAAAACGGCGATCACCCGCCATAAAATAGTGCGGCCCCACTTTTTTCAAGTGGACAATGAATCACTTGCCAAGGCTGTGCAGCTCAAATGGATTAAATTTCAGTTTTAACGTGCGTGGTGCAGGCGGCAGCTGTGGTGTGCATTTATGTTCGATGCTCTAGCTACTTCGACATAACATGATTCAATCGTGAATCACATGACTCATCGATCGATTAGAGGAGTAAATTCAGATATAAAAGTTCCATGCCCACCGTGATTGACCTGAAATGACCGATCATGCAATTGTTGATTGACCATGGTGGGCATGAGACTTAAAAAAACTATCAGTATCGTGTTCAGCAGTTCAAGTAGTCTAGCTCATATATAAGCTATCATATTTCTCAAAAAAACTGATATTTGTTCTCTGGATTACATTCTGTATGATATGCAATGATTCGGCCGGGGACGGGATCTGTAGATATTCGATAAGATTTAAACGAAAGGACGATTGAAGAGACCATGAGCAGCCCTGATATAGTTGGTGGTGATTGGAGAATTGGGAAGAAGTGCTTATTATTCATGAATTAATTGAAATAAGTTGGATCTGAATCTGATGAGTAATAGAATAAGAGTACATAGTGGATGAATCATGATTCATGAACCATCTAGAACGGTGGTTGTATTACTGGACGTACTACAACTAAATTAAATGCTCACGGAGTCAGTTTTCCAACCAAATGGTGGATTAGCCGCTAAGCAGTAGCGGGTATTTGTGTATTTGAGGAGTCGAGGAGAGGAGACTGAATACCTGGCCGGTAACCGGTTCCCGTGTGGATAGTGGAGACTCCAGATCTGGACTCCTCTGGAGAGGGACGGACGGCAAAACCTGCCTGAAAAAACCAGCGAGTAATAAGGCCCATTGGCGGTAATCGAAAAACCCGCTAAGCGGTCAAAGAAAACACCGACACACACACACCTATGAAGCTTACTCTACTGATAGCCCAATGGCCATTTCAACACCCCTGTAACACCTGTTGTATCTTGGTTACAATTTCAATGTCCATCTATAAATACCCCCGGTTCCCCTCTTCTTCTGCACTTTCCTCCCTCAATTGATCTTTCCTCTCGTACACAACCAGATTCTCATATCTTAACAACAACAATCAACTCCATCAACAATGTCTTACTCTGAAAAGAACTTCCCAAACGAACCAACTGCTCCAAAAGTTTCCACTTCTATTCCAGGTCCAATTGGAACCGAAAAAGTTAAGACTTTAGGTGAAGTTTTCGACAACAGATGTACCTACTTCGTCGCTGATTACTCCAAGTCTACCGGTAACTATATCGTTGATGTTGATGGTAACCAATTATTGGATGTTTACTGTCAAGTTGCTTCTATCCCATTGGGTTACAACAACCCAAAGTTGATTGAGGTTGCTAAGTCTGACAAGATGATTAGAAACTTGGTTAACAGAACTGCCACTGGTAACTTTGCTGGTGCCGACTTCGAAGAAATTCAAAGAGATTTATTGAAATTCGCTCCAAAGGGTCAAACACACGTCTGGAACGGTTTGTCTGGTGCTGATGCTAATGAATTGGCTTTCAAGGCTATTTTCTTCAACTACCAATCCAAGAAGAGAGGTTTCAACACTAAGTTTTCTGCTGAAGAAGAAGCGACTTGTATGGAAAATGAAGCTCCAGGTAACCCAGAATTGGCCATCATGTCATTTGCTAAGGCTTTCCACGGTAGATTATTTGCTTCTGGTTCTGTTACAAGATCTAAGCCAGTTCACAAGATGGATATGCCATCTTTTAAATGGCCAAAGGCTGAATTCCCAGCTTACCAATACCCATTAGAAGATAATGAAACTGCTAACAAGGCTGAAGATGCTAGATGTTTGGCTATTGTTGAAAACTTGTTCAAGACGTGGCATTGCCCAATTGCTGGTGTCATTATTGAACCAATTCAATCTGAAGGTGGTGATAATCATGCTTCTGCTGAGTTCTTCCAAGGTTTAAGAGATATCACTTTGAAATACGGTGCTAAGTTGTTGATTGATGAAGTTCAAACTGGTTGTGGTGCTACTGGTTTGTTATGGGAACACGAAAGATACAACATTACTCCACCTCCTGATTTAGTTACTTTCTCCAAGAAGATGCAATCTGCTGGTTACTTTTTCCATGACCCTGAGTTCATTCCAAACTTCCCATACAGACAATTCAACACTTGGTGTGGTGATGCTAAGAACATTATCTTGGCTGGTGCCATCTGTCAAGAGGCTCATGACAACAACTTGATTGCCTCAATCAAGGCTACCGGTGACTACCTGTACCCGGAATTGGAAAAGATTCAAGCTAAACATCCAAAGACTTTCTTAAGATTGAGAGGTAAGGGTAAGGCTTGTTTCATTGCCTTTGATATGCCATCTCCAGAGTTCAGAGCCAAGTTCTTGTCTACTATGAGAGCTAATGGTGTTAACATTGGTGGCTGTGCTGATGTCGGTGTCAGATTAAGACCAACTTTGGCCTTTGAAAAGAAGCATGCTAAGATCTTGGTTGATACCATTGAGAAGACTTTGACCTCTTTGGAGGCTTGATTTGATTGAGTTTGACTGTTAGACGATTCCCTTTGCTTGACCTTTTGTTATGATTTTTCATTTGTTTTTGTTTTTTTTCTTTTAGTTCGTTATTATTATATCATTCCCTTTGCACGTATATAGTATTCTCATTTATGGTTAATTTTGATTTTTGCCTATTTAATTGTTGAGCTTGTAAACTAAGTGTCAGTTGGTGCGTACAAACGTCACTGATTATGTCTTTGAACTCGTCAGCGCAAGCAGCAACCAGCAGGCATCGGTAAAGAGGCAACATGTTTTGCCTTCCACTGTCAACTTCTTTTCAAGCTTGCAAGCTCAATTGACATTACCACTCACAATTCCTTTTCCCACTACAAGAGTAAGCACAGCTCATCACTTCCAAAAATGAGAGAATACAGACTCTCAGACGTGTTATGTTATTCCGTCTTGGTGTTGGCTTATCTTTTCTCCAACTATCAACTATTGGATGCCGTTGCCTTCCTATTTGGCAACATCCCATTTTGTACGAACCAGGCCCAACTTTTGTTTCTTTCTAATATATTCAATGAATTGCAATATACTAACAGATCACTAATGTCCAGCTTATACTATTTTAATAGTTGTTGATCTCGCCTTCAGTATTTTTATCAAAGGTTATGTTGAGCCATTGAATGTCAAAGATGACGTTAACAGACAAGGCACATTGAATCAATTTGTGTTGCACCAACTACTCAACCATTTTCTTACTGATTTAGGTGACCCATCAAAGCCAGTATTCTCATTAGTTGCCAATCCTGTTTGGAAAAGATTATTTGATTATAGGGCTTTTGCTCAAGCTTATAGAGGCGTTGAGAATTGTGTTTATCATGAGGTTACCATCACAAAGAAGGATTTCATTCAAGGCCAAACAAGTGATATCACCGGTGATGGGAAAAATTCAGAACAGCAAAGAACTGGTAGAATCATTAATGATGCCACAGGTGGTGGCATTTGGATTAAGACCTCAGGTAAGGAACACATGAGAAATGACTTGGTTGTTTTGTTCTTTCCTGATTTTGCAACATTGGGAGCCTGTCCAGCTTTTTATTTGGAATATTTGATGGCAATGCATGGGTTGTTCCTCTTGCAAGGTTTTGCTAATCCAGCAATATTCATTTCGAAATTACCTTTGGCTTTCAATTCAAAGAAAAATGGCGCAGACGATGAGTTTCCTTGCCAATTGAAATATGCTATTAATGCCTGGAATTATGTTCAGAATGTCACGGGCTCATATCCAAAATACTATTTTGCAGGAGATGGTTTGGGTGCTACTTTATGTTTAAGTCTTTTGTTGTTTGGTGCTAACCCAAATTACAGACTCTTAGGTCTACCAGATAATGAGAACGTTCCATTAAAGAAACCATTCGGGCTCATTTTGGTTTCCCCTATCCTAGGATTTTTGAATGGAAATGAAGATTTGGCTAAAAATGGATCGAATGGAATGGATTACATTTCGTTGAATTTCATTAAGAGTTTAGAGAAATATTACGTTGGTTCTTGCAGTGAAAATGAACTCTTACGTCCTGGATTATGCACAGATTTACAAACTTGGTATGAGGCTTTTCCGGAAGCTGGGATCCTAATCACTTGGGGCAAGAATGAATTGATGGCACCAGAGATTGAAGAATTTGGGAAAATGTTGGGTAAAGTTGGACGTGTCAAGTTATGGCAAGTTGATCGTAAAACACATTCGTGGCCATTTATGTCATTTTTAACTGAAGATGCACAAGACGAAAAAGAAGATAGTGTGTTTATTATGAGTGGTATTGTGAGTCGTTTAACCTTATGGCAACTGACATCATATTTGCAACCTGATTCCGGTAATAGTCCAATGAACTTGTTGACCATTGACGATAACCATCTCTAGGGTCGTAGACTCTGCGTACTTACTGTTCTAGGTCGGTCTTCAAGGCTGTGCTCACACGAGTGTTTTTTTTTAAAAGTTTTTTCTGATTTTGAGCGCCGCTCGAATTTTGCAATTTTTTTATCATTTTTCAGTGTTTGTTTTTTGCTTAAGTGGTAGACATATCAGCCCTTGTCATTTTCATCTTTATATAGCTACCCATTTATATCAGTGTTTTCTTTGCTTTCCCAAATAAAAATTTCCATTTTCCGATCACCCTTTACATCTTCATCAAACATATACCAACAGCATGCTCAGATCAGCAACAAGCAGACGTACCATGCGTCTGTGTTTGTCTCCACACAACAGTCTTAAAGCAGTCGCCACCTCGGGTATTCTCAATAACGTTTCCAAAAGATTCCTTTCATATCCTACAGAATTGACACCAACAACAAGTGATAATGCTTCATTAGAAGAGATATACAGCAGAGTCGCTGCTAAATCAGCTGAAAAAGAACATTCTAGTAGTGTGTTTGCCGTCTCCAGTGATTCCGACGGGGTGCTCATTCCGGTGAACTCTAAGTCTCTTAGAAAGTGGTCTTTATTTGAAGCCTGTCTTAGAAGCAAAGACTTTGACAGAGCCGATATGATTCTAGCTAATATGAGAGAGGATACAAAAGGAAGTATGCCAAATACATTTTTCCTCGATGGTGTTTGTGAATTTTTGAAGCAGTGGGCCAATGATGAATCTGTCACTAAGGAACAAGTTAAGATATGGCTAGTTCATGTTAATCAACTGGACAAAAATTACAGATGTGATCCTCGTATATCTGCTTGGACTCTTAAGTTGCTTCTAGATAAAGATCCTAATGTTACTCCTGAGGAGTTAACTAAGGAGCTTTGGTTATATACGAAAAGCAAGTTTGGTGCTAGTAACAAAGATATTTTGTCTCATATTGCTATTATTGGTCTCATAAATACCAGAAGATTGGTGTCAATGTTACCCTTCCTACAAAAAGATGTGCCCACTGAATATCAAAATTTGTTTCAAGGATTAAATGATGTGAAAGAGCTTGGCACAAACCAAGATTTGGCCAATGATGATCCCGAACAATCAAGCATAAATGTTGAAAAATTATACGCAGATAAAGAAAAGGAAGAGCTTGCATCCACAATCCAGAATCCCAAACTAAAAGAACATGAACATTTATTTAATGGTGAAGGTACCACAAAAGCTGAAAATGGTGCTAGAAAATTTGACTTGAACGTGACTCCAGAAGTTATTGAAAACAACATTGAGGAGATCAAATCTGTCGGTTCAACTGGATTGAAAGTTGTTAGATATTCTTTGACCGGTATCGTTGATGGTTTTAATAATGGACAATTTCAGAAAGAGTTTGTGAATATCCTTGAAAAGCGTAACTTCCCACTTGACTTGAGTGAAATTAAGGCAAACCCAACTAAGGCTGTGAATTTCTTTGAACTCAAAAACAAGTTGCCAACTGTAGAGTTACAAGATGAGTTTGATGAGGTTATGGATCTGTTCGCTCACGCTCGTGAAAAGGTGTTGGAAATGTCAACTTTGGATGCTGCCAGAGCCAAGTGGGAGTATGACTTTGAGGTTTTGAAAGACAAGACTTTACCACAATCAATTGGTGCATATTTGCATGACTGGTTAGTCAGATTGGTTCCATTGATTGAAAAAGAGATTAAAGAATATAACTTTGCCAGAAAGAATATTGAGTCATTTGACCGTCAATACTCAAAAAACTCAAAATTCTCGAAATTTGATTATGATAGATATAAAGAAAAACTACAGTATGGTCCATTTTTGACTCTTTTGAAACCTGAAAAGCTGGCAACAATTGTTCTCTTGGAATCTTTGAAGTGTTGTGCCACAAATGATATTTATAAGGGTGCCTCTGTCGGTTCTTTGGTTAGCAATATTGGTAAGTATGTCGAAATGGAGGTTAGATCTGAGAGAGTTTTGAAAAATGATATTGATAAGTCAAACCATTTCAACAAAATCAAACAGACTGCCGAATACAGAAAGTTCTTGAGAAGTTCCAAAGCTGCTAAGATCATCGAAGAAGCCGATCGTGAATTAGTTGGTGGAGGTAAGGAAACAGAATATCTTCACTGGGATTCCACTTCACGTTGTAAATTAGGTGCATGCTTGTTATCACTTGTTTTGCAAGTTGCTAAAGTTGATGTGACAGCGGTTGATCCGAAAACCGGTGAAAAAAAACAAGCTTTGGCCCCTGCATTTTTCCATACCTACGAATTAATTAACAGTGGAAAAGTTGGTGTTGTCAAGTTAAACCATAGATTTGCTGAAAAGTTGGGTAAGGAAAGATTAAATCAAGGTCTACAACTTCAATATCTGCCAATGATTTGTCAACCAAAACCATGGACCACTCACGATGATGGTGGATATTTATTGAAAGAAAGTATGGTCATGAGAACAAAGCACTCAATCGAACAAAAGGCATACGTTAAAGCAGCTGCTATGCAAAAGAGATTAGATAGAGTGTTCAGTGGATTGAACAGCTTGGGTAATACTTCCTGGGCCGTCAACAAGGATATTTTGAACGTCATTATTAAAGTCTGGAATACTGGTGAAGAATTCATGGATATCCCACCTAGTATTGATGAATTGGTCTTGCCGCCTCCTCCTCCTAAAGGAACAACTGGTGCTGAAAGATGGAAGTACAGACTCGAGTGTCAAGCAAAGACTAATGAATTTTCTAAGCATAGATCAATGAGATGTGATTTAAATTACAGATTGGAAATCGCTAGAGGTTTAGTCGGTGAACGTTTATTTTTCCCACATTCTGTTGATTATAGAGGTAGAGCTTATCCAATTCCTCCAAATTTTAATCATTTGGGTAATGATGTTTGTAGATCATTGTTGGTCTTCTGGAAAGGAAAAAAATTGGGTGTTGATGGCTTGAGATGGCTGAAAATTCATATTTGTAACTTGTTTGGTAAGGATAAGATTCCTTTGTCTGAGAGAGAAGCTTTTGTTAATGAAAACATTGATAGAATTTTGGAGTCTGTGGAAGATCCATTGAATCCTAACAAGAAGATGATGTGGAGAGAAGCTGATAAGCCATGGCAATTTTTGGCTGCTTCCATTGAACTTTCGAAGGCTTTGAAGCTAGAAGACCCAACGGAGTATATTTCACATCAACCAGTTCATCAGGATGGTACATGTAACGGTTTACAACATTATGCTGCCTTGGGTGGTGATACGGTTGGTGCACAACAAGTGAACTTAATTCCAGCTGAGCGTCCATCTGATGTTTACAGTCATGTTGCCAAGTCTGTTGAAGAATATGTCGCAAAAGATTGTGCCGAAGGAAGAGAAGAAGCCATCTTGGTCAAGGATATCATTACAAGAAAACTTGTCAAGCAAACTGTTATGACCAGTGTGTATGGTGTCACTTACGTTGGTGCGAGAGCTCAAATTTCCAAAAGGTTGAAAGATATTGATTATGATGAGACTGAAATCGCTCGTGTTTCCAAATATTTGACTGATTTAGTTTTCAAGTCCATTAAGCAAGCTTTCAAAGGTGCTCATGCAATTCAAGATTGGTTTGCATTTGCTGCTAAGATGATTTCTAAGAGTGTTAGATTGGACCCTGATCAAAATGTGGAGGTCAACTTTTTGTCCTCTGTTATTTGGACAACTCCTCTGGGTTTACCTGTTGTTCAACCATACAGAGAAATTAAAAGTAAAGCTGTCACTACATCGGTTCAAAACATTATGATTAGCGATCCTTACGAAATCAAGAAGGTTGATGCTAGAAAACAAGCCAGTGGTTTCCCACCAAATTTTGTTCACTCTTTGGATGCAACCCATATGTTAATGTCTGTTAATGAATGTGCCTCTAGAGGTTTAATGTTTGCTTCTGTTCACGATTCTTATTGGACTCATGCTTGTGATGTTACCACTATGAGTGCTATCTTGAGAGAGCAATTTGTTGCCTTACATACTAAGAACTTGGTTGCCAGATTGAAGCGTGAATTTGAAGTCAGATACAAGGATTTGTTGATGGAAATTAATGTTACAGCAAGTGATCCAGCATATATTGCGGTTCAAAAGGCTAAGGAGGAAATGGCAGCCAAGTTTGGAAGAAAGATCACCACAAAGGATGAAATTTTGGCTGAATTTGAAAGAAGACGTTTGCTCTCATCTGGGGATCCATTCAAGATTAAACAAGCAAAGCAAATGGTTACCACCATCAGCGTTTTGGAAGACATGAACTATTCAGTTGATTTCGAGAAATTGAATACAGGATCTTCACATGGTCCTCGTATATTAGTCCCATTCCAGTTACCTGATATTCCAGAAAGAGGTGAGTTTGATGTGAATGTGGTTAAGGATTCGACCTACTTTTTCTCATGATCTAAATTTTAATTTGGGGTTTTTGTTCAGTTTTGGAATTTGACATTATTAATGTCCGGTAATTTTTTTTTTTTTTGTTCTTAAATTTGTTTTGTTTTTTTGTCTAAGTTTGTTTTCGTCTTTTTTGATTTCTCAGTTTACGTTTTCTTCATCTCCATTTGATTCTTTTTTTTTTGCCTTTCCATTGAAATATTCATGTTTACATTTTGCTATTTCGTCATTTGCTTTTTACAGTCGCTTTATTCTCTGTTGATAGTTTTTTTGTCCCTTTTTTTCCTCTCATATATATTTTATTACCTTGTAAATATTTTCCTTTGTTTAGTTCAATATGAAACGCATACATATAATAGTCATTAAATACAATAAGATTGATCGAAGTTAAACGAGGACTATAAAATAAAAGAAAAAATATGCAAAATATACCGAATCAGTTTTCCAACTTAATGATTCTACCTTGGCCTTCAAGGTTTTCAATCAAAGCTGACAAAGGTTCCAACTCTTGCTTTTCGACCAAATCAAACTCTCTAATAAATGAAATGAAATGAGCAAAGAACGAAATATAATGAGCTTCTAAAGACAAATGAACAATTTTCTCAAAATGGTTGTAATATATATGAGCAATAATTCTAAACATTTGTCTGCAGATACCTTTTATATCTTTCAATAAACCAGGAGGGAAAGCCATGCCTGCCTTTGTTGGGAATGTAGATTGATCATTGAGTTTATTACTGATCCAAGTTAAAGCGTATTCAATGTATTGATTTGCTGGTAACGAAACAGTACGTCCATTAGGCATGACCCAAACATACTCAGTCTTTGGATCAGCATTCATTGTTGGGTACTTGTCAGGTGTCACGTATTCTGATATCACGCCATAAAACTTGTTCAAATGGGTGTAAAATTCAAATGTATTCAAAGCTAACCATTCAGATTCTTCAACGTACTTCGGCAACTGGACAATAGCCTTGTATGAACCTTTAACTAGAGCAGTTTTAATGAATGGTTCACACATAAAAAGCGGAGGTTTCAAAGGTTCTGCTGGCTGTTGTTGTTGTTGTTGTTGTATTTGTGTCTGTTGGTTTTGGTGCTGCTGATGGAGGTACTTTTGGGATCTCATAGATCTTAAAGACTGTTTGGAAGGAGACTGGTTTCTTCTGGGAGGGGCGTTTATGTTGTTATTGTTGTTGCCAGAATACATTGGGGACTCTTGACGACCTCTGTAATTTTGCAGATTACTTGAGGAATCGTTACTCAGATAGATTTCATTGTAGTTATTTCCAAGCTTGTTATTTTGCTTGTTCTTCTTTGAATTCCGCGTAAAACCTCTATATCATGACATTTCATAGAAAAGTTGAAGGTGTTAGTATGAAGTAGGAATTTATCGAAGATGAAGAAACAGTTTCAATACTGAAAAGGTGAGGCAACATACTTGATCAAGAAAGACATGGTGAATGATGTAACTTAGTTATCTGTGATATTTCCAACGATCGAGCAATGATGAAATGACAAATATGGAAAACAGATATGTTGTTGGACTCTTATGTTGTGTTGTTCCTTTATGTGTTCTTGTGGTGCTGTCCTCAGTGCAGTTGAACTTTGAAGAGAATTGACAATTTGACTGTGTTGATCGTTTTGATGTTTCGTGGAGTGGTGAAACTTGAAAGGCGTTTGAGCTTTGGAAAAGGAGAGTTACGTAAGTGCGTACGTCAGCAGGTTTTTGTTCCTGCACAGCCTTGAAGCAGAACGTCAACACGAAGAACAAGACGAGAAGTTGAAGTTGAAGTTGAAGTTGATTGATGAATGATGCCCTGTTCACAGTCGATTCAGTGGACACACAGTGAGTTGAACTACAGTCAAATACAACCTACAACCACAAACTATTGATCAAAGAATAAAGAATCACTTGTTGTGTCAGTCAATTACAACACTCACCAAGTTTTATTCCTATGAGTTCGCCCGTGAAAGAAGACCTGGATCCCGGTGTTGTCAGCCGGCTTCTCATGTTTGACCTCCACAGAGATCTCGTTGAACCCCCTTTTGTTCAATCTCAATTGAACAACTATAAAGTGCTAGTCACTTCCAAAGACGAGAAGTTACTATTGGAGGGTAACACTTTACTCTGGATCAAAGGTGGTTTGCCTACAAGAACTCTCAAATATGATACTCCCATCATCAAATGTTTTTTCACGTCATTCAACGAAGAGATAACAACATCACAAACAAACAACGTTTTCAATGATGAGTCTCAAGATATTAAACGACTGAAGAAATATTTGGTCGTTATTTTGAAAGATCAGATGTATGTCTATGAACCGAAGGGACGTTCTCAAGTTGTTAGCTTCCCATTCAGAGTCAAGAACGCGTTCCCTTTCGTGAATGGTATTGTTTTGAGCAAAGAGTTGGAAAGCTCCATTGGAGCTCCAAATTCATTTTCATCTTCAGCAGCAACAAACTTTCAAACTATGGTGCCTCCATCTCCATCTCCGTTCAATTTTTCCACTTCGTCGTCTTCGGGATCTTTGAGTCTTGTATCGAACGAGAGCAATTTTTTAACATTGCTTGATCCACTGGGTGAATTGGGCTCCATTGTTTCTTCCTCGACGACTTCATTTTCTTCAAAAGAAGAACTTGTTTTATTCCCGTCATGTTCCAAGCACTCAATCGCCTCCACTTTTATTCAATCTGAACATAAGTTGATTATTTACCATACAAGATTTTTGTCCAAATCAAAATACAAATCAAAGTCTCTATCATATCAAGGCCTAAGAAGATCCAGTAAGAGAACTACATCAGGAAGTGGAATGGTGAACCAATCGGCAACGCCAAGTCTTTCAAGGATCATAGACGATAATGGAGATTCCAAATCATTTAGGGTTACTTCTGCCTCCCTATCGCATGACAGAATGATATCTGGCAGTGATTATATACCAGATACCGGTGGTTATTCATCAACTCTTCCAGGGTTGGAAGCAGTCAAGTTAAGAAAAGATGTCATTTTCACTAAATTAGCATCCACCCAATTCAAAAATGATTTTAAACACTTGAAAATCTTCAATATTGCCACCTCTGATCAAGAATCCGTTATAATTTGCAATTTGCATACAAAGGTCATTGAGTTTTTGGTGTTCAATAGTTCAGGAAGTCTAGTTAGTTTACCAACTTTGAAAACGAGGTATATTTTGAAAGGTCTTGATTGTATTCCTTTGACTTCGTCAGCTGGTCATGACGGATATACTGTTCTTTTACAAGATGGTTATCATATTGTTTTGGTTAACCCTTTTCTCGGAATAATATCACCAACTATTGACTTGGAAAAAAGTTTTCCCCCTGTGATTGCTCTCGATGCTTCATTTGATTCAAATCTGTCTATTCATTGTTCAAATAACAAACACTACACTATCAATATCGCTTTGAATCCTCAAAATGAACTTGTCTCAACAATATTGACTTGTTTGAAATATCTTGCAAATTCCTACATTTACGAGTATTTCTGGCTCCAGTGGTGTTCTAATTTGTCCGTGGATATACCAAACAACAGCGACTGGAAGGCATTTGTGGTTACCTTTCTATCATTGACAATTCCTTCCGATGCAAGATTTCATAACTCGGTGCTGGGTAAAAATTCAATAACTGAACTATTGAACTATGCCCAATTGGCAAGAAAAAGAAATGAGACTACTAGCAACTCAAATAGTGCTTCCTTGGGACATTACTCTTTAGAGGAATTGACGCCAATGTTAGTCTTGTCACTTCATTTAGTTAGAGAGGATCTGAGATTGAATGTTTTATGTACCAAATACCAAGAAGATTTATCGTTATTGTTGGCTCAAATGACAAGTTGGATGGGATGGTCAGAAAGTTGGTGCTCATACTACTTAGTTGATACAAAAGCAATTGATATGCAAACTAGATTTCTCATGGCGCAACAGTTGGCAGATCCTCCCAATTTGTTTCAATCTCTTTCAAGTTTATTCACATCTCAAATTGTTCCATATATTACATTTTCTCAAGTTGCCGAAGAAGATGAATCTGTTGATCTCTTGATAACACCTAGAACTTATTATGTCTTGAGATTGTTTGAAGTTATAGTTTCAGCTGAGTTTGAATCTAGTGATCTTGTCAAAATGATGGTGGACTATGGAATCAAGAATGCCAATTTGGAAACATATCCACTGGGTATCTACTTGCCTCTGAAAAATGCCATCATATATAGAAAGAAAATAGTGAATTCTAGCAGAAATACATCAAATGAAGAGTTGGATTTAATCGGAAGAAAAGATTTGTTGGCATTTTCTGATAAATCCCACTCGAGTCATGTTCCTTGGAGTGGTAGAAAAATAGAACATGCTGCTTCAAGCCAAGTGAAAAATATGGAACAAGTTTTGAAAAATGTTGATGCTAATGAAGTCATGACAGCTTGGGATGAACAAGCTGAAGCTGATAAATTTCATGTCACCAAGTTGATCTTTGGCGAAGATAGACGTTTCTATGAACTTTCCAAATTACTACAAACTTCTAAAGTGCAAACTGCCACTTTGAAGATTAAGGATGCTGTGTCGGAAGAAGAAAAGTTGAAATTAGAGAGAGCATTGGGTGCTAAAGTGGCATTGAGAACATTAACTATGCCATTAGGTAGAGCTGCTGTGTTTTTGTCCAGTAGAAAACCGTTGATGAGTGAGAGATTTCCGATTCCAAAAATTAATTTCAACTCCTTAATTCTTCCAGATATGATTAATGTGAGTTTAGAGAAAGATGCCATAGATCAGAACTTGTATGATTGGGGCTACTTCCACAATGGTTGTTCTTCTGGTTTGATGATTTCTAGAGATACTGTTGATGTCAACGGAAGTTGGATTGTCTTTAATAAACCACCGAAATTGAACCCACAACATGCTGGCTTTTTGTTAGGGTTAGGACTAAATGGCCACTTGAAAAAACTGGAAGAATGGCATATTTATAATTACTTGGGTCCGAAACATAACTTTACCTCGGTTGGGTTATTATTGGGTATGTCTGCTAGTTTACGGGGTACTATGGATGTCAAATTAACCAAGGTGTTGTCTGTTCATGTTGTTGCTTTGTTACCACCAGGGTCAACAAATTTGAATGTCCAACTACCTGTTCAAACAGCAGGTTTAGTTGGTATCGGATTGTTGTATTTGGGAACCCAGCATAGAAAGATGACTGAAGTGGTGTTATCTCAGATTAGTTCCACTTTGATATTAAATGAAAAACCTGTGGTCAATGAAGGTTATAGGCTAGCAGCTGGTATTGCTCTAGGTTACATTAATTTGGGTAAAGGTGATAATCTGAAGAACATGAATGCCACCCATATTTTGGATAGTCTATATTCTATGGCAACATCATTGAGAGATATACAATCTGCTATTGAATATGATAAATCGGTTGCTGGTGCATTGATTGCTTTGATGTTTATGTTCATGAAGACAAATGATGCAGAAGCCTCCGCTAAATTGAATATTCCAACAACACCCCAATTACTGGAATATTCAAGACCTGACTTCTGGATGTTAAGAGCATTAGCAAAAAATATGATATCATGGGATTATATTTGTCCAACCGATGAATGGATCAATAGTCAACTTCCAACCCCTGTGGAACATTTGATACCAGATGGTCAACCTTTGAATTCAGACTATCTTGCTAATTATAACATTTTAGGTGGATTGCTTTTATCCATTGGTATTAGATTTGCATCAACTGGTTCGCTGAGAGCAAAGACGTTGTTGTTGTTTTATCTAGATAAGTTCATGAACTTATGTACCTCGGACCCTGAAACGTATGATCAAGTGATTACTTCCATTGGATTACAAAACATTCGTGATATTGTTGCAATTGCACTCTCGTTGGTAATGGCAGGAACTGGTGATTTAGATACAATGAGAAGATTGAGATTTTTGCAAGGTATAACAGATAATAAGTTTAGCTATGGTAATTACATGGCACTCAGTATGGCATTAGGATTTTTGTTTTTGGGTGGTGGTCAACAAGCTTTTAGAACAGATGATCTTTTCAGTATTGCAGCATTAATCACTTCAATTTATCCGGTGTTTGGTTCAAATAATTACAGTCTTGGTAACACGTGTGTTGAAATTCATTTGCAGGCATTGAGACATTTCTGGGCACTTGGTGTTCAAAACAGATGTTTGCTGTTTAGGGATGTTAATACTAAACAACCAGTCAAAGTTGCATTTACGGCAGCTCTGAATACAGGTGAAATTTTGCAAATGACTTCACCTTGTCTTCTACCTGATTTGAAATTGATTAATAGAATTAATACCACTGACGACAAATACTATCCATTAGAACTGAATAATAGTGAATTGAATGATGAAAGTTTTGCAAAAAGTTTAACGTTATATGTCTATAGAAAGGAAACAATTGATTCATCCAAATCATTAACGTTAACAGAGACATTAAAGTCCAACGACAACATTGATTTTAAACTGCTTGAATTCAAGTCTGAGTTGGAAAGAATTGTTAAGAACAGTAAGGATACTACAGTTGATCAACTTTGGAACTTACATTTAGTTTTCAATTATACTGATTATTACACTACCAGAGGCAAGAGAAAGAATAGATCAGGTTCAGCTATGTCTGAAGAGACGGCTGTTAGCTCATGGGATATCATTAACAGTAGTAGTGTTGTCGGAAATAGTGTTGATGATGATATGGTTGATGACCTGAATTTCCTGGGTGTCAAGTTCATTGAGAGATTGAAAAATGAGTTGTTTACAAATGTTGAAGAGAAATTCTTATAGAATTTAACTCATGTGCATCTTGTTTGACATGTCTATACATAGGTTTTGGATAATTTTTTTTTGCTACAGATCTTTTAATTAATATATATAAGTATAGTTACAAAATCGTGAATAGGTGTAGGCTTTGGGTAAAGCTTATAATGTCCATATGCGTGTATATCTTATAGACTTCTATATTCATATCAAGAGCTATATCATTTTTCATTTCCCGGTATATATCTGTATACCCGATTAATGATAATCGGTTCACGACATAATAATTTTGAACCCATATGTGCTTAATATTAACTAGCTATAGGAGTATAGGAGTATCTATATCACACGCTTATATCGATACAGAAAGTCAAAGAATGATGTTAACTAATTCACATTTTTTAAAAATTAAAATTCGCGCAAAAAAGTAATAAGCTAGGGTTTATTATTAGAGTTCGCTGACTTGCATTAGTGAGGCAAGGTTGATGCCATTAATGCAAGTGAAATGCCGAAATTGAGTCTAAGTTTGCTGTTGAGCGAAATCTTAAAATTTCATTACGAAAATCCAGATCAAAATTTCACTACAGCCATCTTATCATCATATGTATCATGTAAGTTTTACCACAATAAAGCGATAACGTTGTAGAGAGCATCCTTTGGTTTCTTATTGTGTGTTTCGATGATCTAGAAAGTCCTGCGAGATTGACTTAAGTATACATGCAATTAATTTGATCACCGGTAATTTTGTCGATGATCGAATTGTGGCCGGGTGTACTGCTGTTATGGACAGCAGTACCTCGATTTCTAGTAGCTACATATATATTTGGCCATAATCATATATTTTGAATTAAAACAATTCAATTGGGTTCAGCCGACTGTGCATATTCAAATATTTCATTTATTGAGAGGTACATGCATATACCGGTATACTTTAAAATATTTTTTGGTCGTCCGGTAAGCCATATGGAATTCATATTATAAAGGAGCTTAAGCGTATATATCGAGAGCTCTAGAACAATTTTTTGTTCAACAAATACAGCTCAATAGCTATTCATCCGAATTGGGCTTAATGAAAAATGGACCGAATTTGCATGCAAGCTGGTTTGTGGCTCGTCGTATAAATTGTGAAATCATTTGTATCGAAGCTAGATCTAAAGCTATATAGCCAGAGCGCTAGATGCTACTTGTATGCTACATTTAATCATAATTATCAATTATATATTTCCGTTTGAGCTAGATAGCTGTTTTTTTTTAAATACCCTAGATTGTATACAATATATAACATATCTTTTATATGATAATTCCAGGGATGTAATTCCATGTTCTAAACTTTCGTATGCCGATAGCTTGCAGCTTTTAAGTTTTATAAGCAAGTTAGCAAGAACAGCTAGTTTAGCGCATGATTGGTACATGTAATTTTTAGAGTGTTTAGAAATTTATTAATAACCATATATATGCGGTACGTTGAAGTGCCGAATTAAGCTCATAGTGACTATAGCTATAGTTGTCAGAAAACAGCGTTCAAAGATAAATTGACAACTTACAATACCGATCAAACTTGAAAAAAGGATGCATGCTGTATATATATGAGATGAATGAAATATTGTACTATAGTAGCTGTTTTGAAGGAAATCTGGATAACAATATCCGTGAACACATTCCAGCACAAAAGACTCATGATTGACTCAGATGAGGTACAGTGCGGCTCATGTATGAGATGTGGGTCGTGCGCTTCCCAATGTCCATTCTGCTCTCGGCGATTTATTTTTTCAGAAACGCGAATCAACTCAAATTTTCAACAACTCGTTGTTATACTCGGCCTCGATCGATCTGAGATTCTTTTGAGTGTGGGTGACTGAGTCTCATGATTCAATTCACCTATTTTGAATTTTTCATATATCTAACTATACGAACATGACTGCACACTGTCGATCCTAATCAATCAATCAATCAATCAATCATCATCTCAATGACCATGGTCCAATTATCTTGATACTCCATCATCACCAGATTCCTGCCACCTCAAACTTTTCACAAATCGTCCGACGCGTTTTACTGAAAATTGTCAGTTGAAATCAATTGTTCTTTCTTATTCCCGTTTCTTATTTATTTCAGGTACAATATGATGCAATGCAAAGCATAGCTTTTCGTACTTTCCAAACTGTGGATTTATTTTCCTGGCGCATCCATCCATCTGCCTGAATCTTGATATCCACCATCAGAAATTACAATCACTTGTTTAGTCGGGCAATTTCCCTTCGTTGGTATCTATCACTTTCACTCCAATGTCCATATCGATAGCTGTTTCTACTTCTGTATAAAATCTCTCTACATTTCCTTGATTATCCAAACTTATCTCTTGTGAAAATGTTCTCTTTCCTTTTCTTCAAAACCTTACTGTCGCTCACTGCTTCAAACTACACAGCAACAACACTTTCAAATGGTATCAACAATGACCACATCAAAGTGGTTCTCTGTCTTTACTAGCATCTTATCATTCGTTAGTGCAACACAAGCTGCTACAACAACAACTAAAGGCACTGGTTGTAACTTCAAAACAGGTTCCAATGATTTGTCACCGGGTTTTAATGCCAAATTTTACACCTATGAGTTGAATGATTCTTCTGATTTCTCAGATGCTGATTTTTATGCCACTCGTTACTCTGAATCTGGTTCCTTGATTACTGCCCTCTCTGGTATCACCGATCCAAATTTCTCAACTTACTACAAACCTTACAATGTTAAAACTGGTGAAATATATGGTGTTGATGTGACTTTCACTAATATTGTTTTGGAATTGTCTGGTTATTTTGTCCGTATGTTCATCATTCTATTACCTATGTTTTCTCCAATTTCCAACTGATCAACAATTACTAACATGTCTTTCTTTGATTTTATTCTAGCTACTTCTACCGGTATCCATACATTCAACTTAAATAAGATTGATGATGCCGCTATGGTTTGGTTTGGTGACGAAGGTCATGATTGTTGTGCTGCAAATGATGATCAAACAAGTGATAAACTCGATAGTTTATTATGGACATACAAACCATATAACAAAGATACAACATCAAAAGCTACTTCTATCTATCTTGAAGGGGGTGTTTATTACCCTATCAAGATTGTCTTCGTTAATATTAGACAAACTGCTGCTTTAGAATTTACTGTTGAAGATTCAAATGGTAAGGTCGCTGATTTTGCTGATCAAGTTTGGCAAATCTCGGATGCTGCTGCTGTCTGTGAGAAAACGTCTAGCAGTAGCTCTTTGTTATCTTCTTCTGTGGTTTCTAAGTCTTCTAGTGCTGTGGCATCTTCTTCAATTGAGAGCTCATCATCTGTTGTCGCATCATCTTCTAAGTCTTCTTCGGCTCCTGTCTCTTCATCTTCTGTTGAGTCTTCATTCTCTCCATCTTCCATTATTGAGTCATCTACCCCAGTTTCATCTTCTATTGAGTCTTCTTCAGCTCATGTCTCTTCATCTTCTGCTGCTAAGTCTTCATCAACACCAACCTCCACTGTTAAATCATCCTTGGTAGTTTCATCATCAGCTCCTGTCTCCTCTTCTATTGCTAAGGCTTCATCAGTTGTCTCATCATCTGCAAAGTCATCGCCTGTTTTGTCTTCATTTAAGACTTCGTCCTCTGTTCCATCTTCAGTTGTTTCTTCAATCGAGCCATCTTCCTCCTCCGTGACTGGTCCAAACTCATGTCCATTTGATTATACTTCTGTTCCATTCACATCTGGTCTTTCAGCAACTTTCTACAGCTACCCAATTAACCAGAAGGCACCAAGTACCCAACCTGCATTCTATGCTGGTGGATACAAAAGCAATGAAATCATTGGTTCCGTCTCTGGTATCACAGACCCAACAATCAACTTTTCTTTTGGTGCTAAAACCGAGAAATCTGGTGAAATTTATGGCGAGACTATCACTGCAACTAATTTTGTCTCTGAGTTGACCGGTTACTTTGTTCCTACTTCATCAGGTGAGTACACTTTTACTTTCAACAATGTTGATGATGGTATTGCTTTATATATTGGTGATTCTGCATTTGACTGTTGTGGTTCTACTTCTTCTACTTTGAAAAAGAGAGCTGACTCGACTTCTCCTTTGATTTTCTCTGCCAAGGATGATAACTCTGCGGGTCCTACTGTCTCTGGTTCTGTTTCTTTAAAAGCTGGCTCAGTTTACCCAATCAAGATTGTCTATGTTAACGTTCATATGTCTGCTATCTTGAACTTGTCTGTTACTGATCCTACTAATGCTTCAGTTGACTTTGGCTCTCATGTCAAACAGATCAATACTTCTGACTTATCTAAGAAATGTTCCCCAGTCTCGTCATTGATTTCTTCTTCATTTATATCATCTTCAGTTGCCAAGTCATCTGTTAAACCATCATCAGTTAAATCATCGTCTGCTGTTCCATCTTCAGCAAGATCATCATCCTCGAAAACTTCTTCTAAACCATCCACTGCTCCATCTTCAGCAGTTTCATCATCAATTATACCATCTTCAGTTGTTCCGTCACCAGTGAAACCATTTTCAGCAAGACCATCTACTGTTCCATCTTCAGTTGTCCAATCCTCATCCAAACCATCAGCTGTTTCATCATCAGTGAAGTCATCTTCTGTTAAACAATCTTCTGTTAAGCCATCCTCAGTCAAGCCATCCTCAGCTGTTCCATCTTCTGTGAAACCATCCTCAGTCAAGCTATCCTCAGCCGTTCCATTTCCTATCAAGCCATCCTCATCTGTTCCATCTTCCATCAAGCAATCCTCAATTGTCCCATCTTCTGTTAAGCCATCCTCTGTTCGCCCATCTTCTGTTAAGCCATCCTCAGTTCTCCCATCTTCTGTTAAGCCATCCTCAGTTGTTCCATCTTCTGTGAAGCCATCCTCAGTCAAGCCATCCTCAGCTGTTCCATCTTCTGTGAAACCATCCTCAGTCAAGCCATCCTCAGCCGTTCCATTTTCTATCGAGCCATCCTCATCTGTTCCATTTCCTATCAAGCCATCCTCATCTGTTCCATCTTCCATCAAGCAATCCTCAACTGTCCCATCTTCTGTTAAGCCATCCTCTGTTCGCCCATCTTCTGTTAAGCCATCCTCAGTTGTTCCATCTTCTGTAAAGCCATCCTCAGTTGTTCCATCTTCTGTCAAGCCATCCTCTTCTATCAAGCAATCCTCAGTTGTTCCATCTTCTGTAAAGCCATCCTCAGTTGTTCCATCTTCTGTGAAGCCATCCTCAGTCAAGCCATCCTCAGTCAAGCCATCCTCAGTCAAGCCATCCTCAGCTGTTCCATCTTCTGTGAAGCCATCCTCAGTTGTTCAATCTTCTGTCAAGCCATCCTCTTCTATCAAGCAATCCTCAGTTGTTCCATCTTCTGTAAAGCCATCCTCAGTTGTTCCATCTTCCGTGAAACCATCATCAGTTGTCTCATCATCGGTTAAGTTTGCCTCAGTTATTCCATCCTCTGTGAAATCATCTTCAGCTGTTTCAACTTCTGTGAAGTCATCTTCAGTTAAACCTTCCTCATTGATTTCATCCTCGACTCTAACCTCTTCAGTTATTTTGACCAGTATTCTCTCTTCAGCTAAGTCCACTGTTCCATCTTCCTCACTTTCCTCTTCTGTTAAGTCCACCTCACCATCTTCAGTTGCTCCATCCATTGTTTCATCAACTTTCAGTTCATCCATTGCTGTTTCTTCTCTCGGTTCCTCATCTGCTCCATCCTCAGGATCTTCGATTGTTCCATCTTCTCAATCGTCTTCAGTCAAGCCATCAACCTTGCCATCCTCTTCAGTTAAATCAACAAATGTTCTATCATCATCGGTTCTTTCTTCAAGCAGTGTTCCAGTAATTTCTTCTGCTATCACCATTCCATTGTCTAGCAGTTCATCAGCTAGTCCATCTTCGGTCCCATCATCTTTTGTTATTCCTATAGTCCCATCTTCTAGAGTCACATGGAGTTCTTCAATCATCACTTTTCACTACTCTAACTCTTCACTTCCATTCTCCATTTACAGATCCACACCTGTCACCTCTATTCCAACTGAACCAACTGCTCCACTGAAGCCAACTGAACCGACCGCTCCAACAGCCCCAACCGAGCCAACTTCACCAGAAACGCCAACCGGTCCATCATCTTCGATTGCAACAACCTCAGCATCTACATCTAGTGCCAAGCCAACTGAACCAACTTCTCCTGTTAACCCTTCTTCTTTAGTTACTTCAACTGAACCAACTGAGCCAGCTTGCTCATCTTGTACAGCACCAAGTGGTCCCGCTGAGTCTAACAGTTTTGTTAGCCCGACTGTTCCAGAGTCTTTGTCAACTGTGCCAGTTGAACCAACTGAACCAATCGTCCCTGCAGCAACAACTGTTACAGTCACTCCAACTGAACCAACTGAGCCAACTGAGCCAACTGAGCCAACTGAGCCAACATCTCCAGCTAACCCAACTGCCCCAACATCTCCAGCTAACCCAACTGCCCCAACATCTCCATCAACTTCGTCTGGTGTTAAGTCAACTGGCCCATCTGAACCAGCTTCTCTTCTCAATCCAACTGTTCCTGCTACTTCAACTGATACAATCACCCCATCTGAGCCATCTTCTCCAGCTAACCCAGTTAACCCAACTAACCCAACTAACCCAACTAACCCAACTAACCCAACTAACCCAACTAACCCAACTAACCCAACTAACCCAACTAACCCAACTAACCCAA